>MDKJ01124241.1:0-14849 GCA_005239525.1 Nicotiana knightiana
AGTCTGGGTTGAAGTGCATTTCAGTGTTATTGATGTCCGTTTGGGATTTTGAATCTGGGAATATCTCCGTATGGTGATTCTAGAGTCGGGAGCGCGATCAGAAGTGAATTCGGAGGTCCGTAGGTCATTTTGAAGTCATTTGGCTAAAAATAGAAATTTGAAGGTTTTTGAGAAGTTTGACCGAGAGTTTGACTTTTTGATATCGGGGTCGTCCAATTCCGAAAGTTGAAGCAGGTCCGTAAGGTCGAATATGACTTGTGTGCAAAATTTGGGGTCAATCGGACGTGATTTGATAGGTTTCGGCATCGGATGTAGAAGTTTAAAATTTCAAAGTTCATAAAGCTTGAATTGGCGTGCGATTCATGATTTCGACGTTGTTTGATGTCATTTGAGGCCTCGAGCGAGTTGGTATCATGTTTTGGGACATGTTGGTATAATTGGTTAAGGTCCCGAGGGCCTCGAGTGGATTTCGGAAGGTTAACGGAATGAATTTCGGACCAAAGACTTGCTGAAATTTTCTGCAGAAAGCTGTTTTGACAGCAACTAGTGCAATCGCGGAGCTGAATTTGGAAGCTTATATATCGAAATATAATAAGGATTCTGAAAATTGGCAAAACATAAAAGTTGTAGCCCTTGAATTCTAGTTTCCAGAAAGTTAAACCATTCATGATTTGGACATTTTATCAGAAAGTTATGATCGATTGAAGATGGTTGGTGGAGCAGTTTCGACAGAATTTTCTGATGCATGGAGCCGACTTTAGAAGCTCATATCTCGGAATATATAAAGATTTATATGGTGTGAAACTAATCAAATTAAAGATCTTCGAGTCTATTTTCTCTATCTTCAAACCGTTTGTCATTTGGATATTTCTACAAGGTGTTATTGGTGTTTTAACAGAAGGTGTACAGCAAGAGAAAATTGTAATAGGATGTATGCACAACGCAAGGTACAACTCGATGAAGCCTGGGCAGATTGTTTTAAACACGAGTTTTGGCCCATTTCTTTCATTTGGTTTGGACGATTTTGGAGAGCTCAAGGAGGGATTTTCACCAAGCAACACTAGGTAAGTGATTTCTTCCTATTTTTGAGTTAAATATGTGATCTTACATGGATTTAGACATGGAAAATTAGTATAAATTTGGAATTTTTGTGGAAGACCTAGAATTTGGAATTTTGGACTTTTACCATGAATTTGAGCATGAAAATTAGAGTAAATTGTATAATTGAGTTAATAAAGCTATGGGTAGAATTTATCTTCGAGAAATTTCGGAATCCGGGCACGTGGGCCCGAGGGCATTTTGGTCAACTTTTCGTGTGGAGTTGGGAACTTATATAATTTGAATTGTTACAAGTATTAGAGTGAATTTTTATTGGTTTACCCGTTATTTGAATAGTTTTGGGGCGTTGTGCATCAATTGGAGTCGTCGGAAGGGCTTGGAAGCCGGTTATGGAATTTCAGAGTGAGGTAAGTCTCCTTTCTAACCTTGTGAGGGGGAATTATCTCCATAGGTGAACTAATTTAATATGTCCTACTATTTGTGGGGTCTACGTACGCACGAAGTGACGAGAGTCCATGCGTAGCTACTACTATGTTATGTCCAGGTAGTCTAGGACCCAAAAACATGTTCTATTTATCGTACTTGTAATCTTACTGATGAAATTAAAATGTTTTAACCTTATCGAAACTTGACAAATGAATTTCTGGAAAAGATTTAAATACTATTTTCATGATTAAAAGAGAAATTGTCATTTACTTGAGTACTTGATTTTCCCGATGTAGTCGGGGTGGATTGTTGGAATGTGCATGACTGTGTGTGACCGCTTCGCAATTTATATTCCGCGAGTGGGGTGATTTCTTCCATTACTCTCATGGGAGCGGGTCGTACGCCACGACGGGTTAATAGATGCATTTATGGTTCGAGTCGTTCAACCCGTCGGCAGTGCACAGTTTACATTTATGTTGGTTCGGGCCGTTCGACCCTCGGCATTGCTTGTGCATGATATTACTGCGTATTTGCTGTGATTTACCTGATTACTGGCCTGGAAATTTTATATTTTAAACTAAAATGATGAGGATTTTAAAATTTTAAACGTGAAAGAAGTTGCTAATTATTGTCTCTACTTGTTAACTTGCCTATGATATCCATTCTTAGAGTCACCATTGATTATATTAAATTGACCTCTAGCAAGTGTCAAATTCGACCTCTCGTCACTACCTCTTCGAGGTTAGGCGGGATACTTACTGAATACACGTTGTTTTCGTACTCATGTTACACTTGCTGTGCATTTTTATTGCACAGGTACATTCATAGCTAGTGGCCTTGTTTGGCGCAGTGATGTGCGAGCTGCACCATCCGGAGACGACCCGCAGTCGGCAGAGTCTTCCTCTATGTATTGCACTTTCATTTTTATTTCTTGTCCAATTTGTATTTCGGACAAGCTTTGTAGAATTGTAAAATTCTTAGAACTTGCTCATGTACTTCTGTCACCAGGTTCTGGGATGTGTTTGGGAATTAATTTAATAAATGGAATGTTTACCTGTCGTATTTATTTAATAAATTTTTTATTCGCTATTATGACTTATAAGTGAAAGGTAACAATTTCAAAAAAATGTTAAAACGGGAATTTAATTCAACTAATTAATGATTTGTTTGCATGACGGTGGTGTCCGGCGCCATCACGACTTTAATAGATTTTGGGGGGTGACACCAATAGTGCCCATGGAGGAATATTTCTCTTGTATAGGACTTTCCAGCTTGATTAACAACTATTTTGGCTTCTTTGCCTCCATTTTTTTATGGTAAAACTATCATTTTTAAATTCTACAATTGCTTGAAATATAAACAAATTCAAGATTATTTTATTCTTAGGTGTTGTAGTGAAAGTTAGTGCAATTCAATTTATGTAAAAAGACCAACTCCTATGTTATTATGAAAGCAGGGAATTCTTTTACACAGTATATATTTTTTTCTTAACCTAACTTACGAATTTGTTTACCCATAACTTTCTAATGTACATTTGCAATGGATTAAAGAAAAAACAAAAATAAAAAGAAAATGATAAGAGTAAAACTGAGACCGGGAATAAGTGATGATTTGATGCTCTCGTGCTGGTACAATATCATTCCGTTGACCCATATTTGCAAAGCTTCGTCAAAGTGAAGAGAAAGAGGATTCGCCATAGGGCAACCGGAATATTGGGAGTTCAATGTGAGAACTGTTGGAAAATATTGGTTATGGAGAGTAAGAATTAGCCTGAGGCGTTTCAAGGACATTGTCCTTAAGGATATTTCGCTCACACAGTAAAATAAAATTAGGCGTATCCCCCAGGATTCAACAAGCTCTTCCGGTTATTAAACCGGGAACAGAACTAGCAGAAAACTCAAGAAAAATAGCAAGCATATAAGAGGAAGAAAACGATTAAGAAAGTTGTATTAGAAAATATGTCTTTAGCTCTTCAAAGCATGTTTATATAGGTGTTGCTCTAACGGCTAGTTTAATTCTATTAATTGTAAAATAACTTACTAAATAATAAGTAGATGGAAATATAATATTTCATAGAAGAAAAGTATTTCCAAATCAAAATATTGGACATTCTTTCTTGAGATACCATTAGTTTTTCCAACAATCCCCCACAAATCTCAAAAGAGATAAAAATAAATAGTAAATAAAGAAAAAAAAAAGATAATTTGCTGGGTTTCGGGTATAATGAAATTCATCTGGTGTCTTATAGACTTTGAACCAGATATAGATAAAATAAGATTTAACTCACAGAATAATTGGTGAAGTTGATAACTTCTATGAACCAAAAATTCTTGTTGTAAGCTATGGATCTTATTCATCATATTACACCCCCACAATTTCTGCTGTTATCGCGGTTTTGCGCTAATAGCTCATGCGCAAGCCTGATTTTCATCAGTGCTCAAGAAATTTCGCCACAAATTTCATAGGCACGGTCCCGCTCCACACTCATATAGGTCCATCCATCAAGTGTATTCTGCAGTGCAATACACCACCTATAAAAGGCTATGGATTATTGGATTAAGAGTTTAATAACTCATCCTCACATTCCGTGCAGTCTTGCACTATATACGCACACATCATAGGAAGAGACATAATTTAATAGTGCACATTTGATCAACTAATGACTTGTTATTACCCATATGAACCTATTTCACGGGTTCTCCAATCACATAGATTGGGTTACCATCATTGTTGATACATCACAAATTGGCAAAGGTCTCAACTCCTCGATGTTTCACTTATAAGTCAAAGGATCGGCCAAATCCTCTTTTGACTATACGTAATATGTATAAATATTTCTCTCTAAGCAATTGCTTTATGACATTATATCTTTAAAAAAAATGTGTCCACTCTTCTCATTGAAAGATTTATTTTCTTATAATGGTTATTGCACCTTGGCAATCACAATTCATCGACATAACTATTGTCAGTTTAGCTCACCAAGAAGTTGCTCAATGAACCTCACTTTCAGGCAATTTTAATATACAACACCCACCAAAAGGTGATCACACTGTCACTATTGAGCTTTTCTCATCAGAATCAGAGATTCAATATCATCATTGTATCCTTCTAATACAATGAAAAATTAACATACAAAATACTAACTCATAGTACTTCTCAAGTAAGCCGTAAAATTATCTCAAATGAAATAAAAAGACTTTTGTACAAGTGTATTTTGAAATATTTTTCAACACATAAACTTATTTTCTTTTTGTATCTTCCACAGTCAAGTACCAATGTAAAGTTTTCTTAATATAGAAGCAACTTTAACTTCTACAGAAATATCTCAAATCAGGAGGAAAGGGTCATAATTTCAACAATTTCTTCACCCTAATGACTAAGAGACCCAAAGAAACATAACTTTCAAAGCCAGAAATACAACATATATTTGATCTTCCAATACAAATTTTTTGCAACAAAAAATCACAAATTTGTAAGGCATCATTATAACATTAATAAATAATTTTTCTCACACTTTTCCTTCTTGGGTTCAGGCTATATAACTCTGGACACTATGGTCCCCCACTTTTTCGAAAATTTCAGATTAAGGAGATAACCTTTTCACAAACTCATAAAAAGTTCTACTTCATAAGTAACAAGCTAATAATATAGTTTCACCAAAAATGTCACAAAAATACGAAGGTCTTATCTTATCTATTAGTTCTATCAAACTAATACGGAGGAGATTTATAAAATCAACACATTAATCATCATCTTCCCTTCCATAAAAAAGATCTATCAAATTCTATTTGACATGAATAATTATCATGTATAGTAAATTATTCACTCTTTTATTCTCATAGAATTAACAATGAACTTATACGACTTGGGTGAAACCAATCATGCTTTTATTTATAACACTCCAAATTCAAAACTCAAATTTGTTGAAATTGAAGAATCAATTTAAACCCACTATCTTAGAGCTATCAAGATTTTCAAAAATGGATAACAATAAAAGTCTATATTTATGTAGTAGGCACATTCAAATACTAGAAAAAATGTACCTTAATGGTGTGGTGCATTTTGATCTTCATAATGCGATAGTGTACTAAATTGAAATAACAACTTACCAAGAGTGCATGCCAAAGTATAACCAGCAACAACAATATGTGATATCAATATAATAATATTTAATATTTGTTCATCTATCATCTTTCTCTTGAGATTCCAGAATTGATATTCTCCATTATCATCTTGGAAACATCCTTAAGATTGTTGGAAAATATTGGTTATGAAAAATAAGAATTAGCTTGAGGCGTGTCAAGGACACTGTCCTTAAAGATATTTCGCCCACACCGTAAAATAAAATTAGGCGTATCCCCCAGGATTCAACAAGCTCTTCCAGTTATTAAAGCGGGAACAGAACTAGCAGAAAACTCAAGAAAGATACCCAGCATATAGGAGGAAGAAGATGATTCAGAAAGTTGTATTAGAAAATATGTCTTTAGCTCTTCAAAGCATGTTTATATAGGTGTTGCTAGTAACGGCTAGTTTGACTCTATTAATTGTAAAATAACTTACTAAATAATAAGTAGATGGAAATATAATATTTCATAGAAGAAAAGTATTTCCAAAGTAAAATATTGGACATTCCCTTTTGAGATACCATTAATTTTCCAACAAGAACAAGTGAGAGAAGAGGATGTTCACATTTTTCACATAATTTTTTCCCGCTCCAAGATATGCGAATATGGCTTCGGGCGGTGCGGGGTTATTTAGTTGGATCGGTTGTTCAAAATGAAAAGTGGCATGGGTCTCTTCAGTTCAATCAGATCGTGCCACGTGTATTTTTTAATTCTTGAAGAAGGTTTTAACGTCTGGGGGTAATTCTAATACCAAAGTATAATGGTAAGGCTATTTTTAATAAGAAACTTAAATGAAGGGTAGATATAACTTATTTTCGATCCCTTTTTCGAACTAATTATATGGAAAAGGACATAAGAGGTTAATACTTTAATTAAAAGATTATGAGTGTCCTAGTTTCTTATTGGCAAGGTAATCCGAATAAAGAAGTATTGGAATGGATGCGAGACTTTCAAAAGTATCTATATCTGATACGATTATCTTTGATTGAGGAATTATTAAAAACCATATAAAGTTTGTTAATTCAAAGATTGCATATTTGATTTTTCAAACTCAATTAATAAAATGGAAGATGCAACACTCAAATATATGTAGATTTTACAATATGATCACAATACTTTATTGATCTTGATCACCTTGCGAAATATTATGGAATCTCTAGTGTAGATTTTACCAATACATAATAATTAAGTTAACTAATCTGGATCATTTTTCCAAAAATGCATATTGATCTTGATCACCTTGCAAAATATAATGGGATCTCTAGAGTAGATTTTACTAAAATAATTTGGATCCCTTTGCCAAAAATGCATCTTAATGAAGATTGTTCACAATATGACAGATGTTTACAATCTTAAATTTCTTCAGAATTTCACTATAAAAATACATGAAAGTTTCATTGCATCATATAACTCCATTTTCTCCTTCACATTCACATCAAAAGAAAATGGCCAAACTGATTTTTCTCATCTTTTTATGTGTTACTACACTTGCAAAATTTGCCACAAGCCAAACCCCGCTAGTGTCAAACTTTTGTCATAGAGCAGTATTCGTAGAAAACATTTGCTTAAAGTTTCTTGGATCAGATCCTCGTTCTAAAACAGCAAAAACTGATCATGATCTTGAGGGAATAACAATTGATTTGGGGTCCAAGACCGTAAGTGCAGTAATAAACAAAGCTATATCAGTGTCCCAAAGTGCAAAAGATCCAAATGTAAAGGCTGCTTTGAGTTCTTGTGTACAAGATTATAATCTGCTCAGTTTGGATTTTTCAAGTATTAAATCAGCATTCCAATCTGGTGGAACTATAGGTCAACAAGGAGCAGATGCTAGGCTTGCTGTTTCTAAGTGTAACCAAGCTTTTGGTGATAAGAAATTACCAAATCCTCTTTCAGCTGATAATGATAATTTGTTGTCAATCATTCAAGTAATCCTCGTTAACGGGGTGTAACCTTTTAAAGGATATGATTACGACTTCTTTGTTATTTATTATATTTTCAGATTTTACAGTAAAATTTCAGTTGAAATGTCTCTTTATGTTATGAATTGTTATTTATTGGCTGCACATTGCTAGCTCTATCCTTCCATGCTATTAAACCGGAGCAATATTGTCATTTGATCATTGAAATGAGATGCAGTTTCAATTGGAAAATTATCACTAATTTCGTATTCGTACTCATTTTTTACAGTTAATTTTGAGTATTTCTCGTTATATTATTTGCTTACAATTGACGGATTTAGTATTTTTTTTAATATTCGGTTTGTTTGTTGTTATTGTTGATGATGTATCTAATGTTTTATTGTTGTTTTCATGAGTGGACAAATAAGAGTCGTCAAATGAGCAGAAATTTATTCTAGGCTCT
Organism: Nicotiana knightiana; assembly: GCA_005239525.1. Taxonomy (NCBI): domain Eukaryota; kingdom Viridiplantae; phylum Streptophyta; class Magnoliopsida; order Solanales; family Solanaceae; genus Nicotiana; species Nicotiana knightiana. The sequence goes on from MDKJ01124241.1 coordinate 7,971, forward strand.
GGCTAAACAGGAAGAGAAGTTTAGGGGGCAATTTGACATAAACCACAGATCCCATAAGGAGAGAGCTATTCCTATTAATTCATGAATTCCGGTGCCCCCAATTATTCTTTTATAGGCATTTTTTGGTAACAACCTAAGAATGTCATATGCATCGACCTCTTTCAACTGCGTTAGTAGCCGTAGTAATTGAAAAATAGTCACAATCAAGGAGACGTTATTATGCCTTTGTGTATAAATAAGGGAGTATCCAGGGTAGAGATTATGGTTTCATCTGAACAACTTCTGTTTATACTCTGTATTTTTGTTTAAAAAATAATTGAGGGTATGTTTGGAAAGCCCTGTGTAATTACTTGGCGGTGTAGTTACTACGGTACTAATTACACAGCCTGCTAATTACATAGTATTGTAATTACAATGGCATATTTGTTTGTCATGATGTAATTAACAGTGTAATTATATAGATAAATAAATATTATTTTAGATTAATATGCAAATAATTTTCACTGTATGATAAATATTTATATGTATAATAGATATTAAATATTATCATAAATTAAAAATGCATATTTTTTTATTAGAAATTATATTAAATAATTATAAAATAATACATAATATCATTAAATAATTGGTATCTTCCATATAAATAATATTGTAACTTAAACCTGACTAGTATTTTACCTGCCTAATATTGTAGCATTTATCTTCCTTATAAATATCAAGGCATCATGAAGTTAAGAAAATAAAAAAGTTCCATAAGGAGTCAACTATCAAGAAAATATGCTATAAGAAAGGGGAAAATAAACTTACCTGGAGTGAAATTGCAGTTGAAAGAAGTAAAGTAGAAATGCTATGCCTTTTCCATCTTTTTTTTTTCCAGATGAATAATTTTATATAGGCAAAATACTTTAACACCTCCCCAAATTTGACACAGATTATTGGTTACAGTCTTAAACTATTTGTGGTCTTGATTACCCCCTCAACTTGGTTTTTTGAGAGTCATTACCCCCTGGACGCTGATGTGGCAAAGAGTGTGGGTCCACTCGCCTGCCACGTGGATTTTTTTGAATATGTGGCTTTCTTTTAAAAAATAAAATATATTTTTACCTTTTTAAGTATGTTACTTTTTTGGATAATTTTTTTCCAATAGAAACTATAATAAAACTTGGATGGAACTACATTATTTAGGCTAAATATTTTTATTTGGTTAAAAATAATAAAATTTTAGTTAATCTTTTAGTGAATTTGATCTGAAAATAAAGATTTATCAAATTGAAATAAATAGTCATGTGTATTTTTTTATAACTTTTTAGATGCATTAACTATTTATTTCAATTGACTATTTATAACATATACTCATGATAATTATCTCATACTTTTTTGTTATTATCTTTTCTTCTTGTAATCCTTTTGTCATATCAAGGATTTATATTTTTACTTACATTCAATTGTTTTTAGATCAAATTCATAAAAAAGATTAACTAAAACTTTATTATTTTTAGCCAAATAAAAATATTTAACCTAAATAATGTAGTTCTATCCAAGTTTTATTATAAATTGTATTTGAAAAAAATTATCCAAAAAAGTAACATACTTAAAAAGGTAAAAATATATTTTATTTTTAAAAAAAAATGCCACATATACAAAAAATCAATGTGGCAGACGAGTGCACCCACACTCTTTGCCACATCAGCATCCAGGGGGGTAATGGCTCTCAAAAGACCAAGCTGAGGGGGGTAATTAAGACTATGAATAGTTTAAGGTTTTAACTAATAATCTGTGTCAAGTTTAGAGGGCACTAAGGTATTTTGCCTTTTATATATGGAAAGAGAAAAAAGAATTGAAAAGGTTGCCTTGTAATTACACTCAACTGTTTACCCTCCCTCGAGAAGTGGAGAGTGTAATTACTCCCTCCCAATTACAACCAAATCATCACCAACCAATTAATTACTTGATCAAACAAACATGCCAAAATGTGTAATTACACTCAATTCCAATTGCCATGTGGCTTTTGGACCAAGCTCTAAATATGTATAAATAATAAATTTTGAACCCGTTAAATTAGATGGGATGTGATAGAATTGTAAATCTGAATCCATAAAAGTCAGATCTTGAATCCATCTCTATGTATAAATGCACCCACTAATATTTAAAGTAAATCACATGAAAACCTTCAATGATTTACTAATTTTACAGTGTACGGTTATGCTTGTATTTCCTTTATGCATTACAAATGCACTTCAAAAAGAAACAGCCACATTCCACGAAATCTTGCTGCACGTCGATATCCCTAAGCTTCTCATATGTATATAAATTGCACAAACTGAATACACCACAGAGGTAAGAATTTAATAAAAACTACACTCGCTTGGCCAATGTGCGAGTACATATTGCGGACTGTTACTTAGGAATTCAGCTGCTAAAATGAAAGAAAACTATACATTGTTCATTTGTTCTACTAACACCACATGAAAACTCAACACGAGATAGCAATATTCCAAAACTGCTACTCAAATACAAGTCTAGAGACTTATCACACAAGTCTAAATAGTAGTCACTTCTTAAAGAAAATAAGCAAAAATGTATGAAATATCTGTAATCTAGAGCTATTAGTTTGATGAGCTTACTGCTAATACTGCAATTTAATTAGTTTTTAAGCTATACTGCGTCAAACAGCAATATAAAGAGGTCTCAGTATAGAAATGCTCAAGGGCACAGGATTTTCAAGTTGTGCAGAATTTGAAATGCAGGTTAAAGAAAGGTAAATGGACACTCAAAAGTCACAAGGCATAGTGCAAGCATAAAATCAATAGGAAGCCAATCAAATTTATATTTGGAAATAGGATACAACAGAGATATCAGTCTCCACACACAAGTGATATAGTCTCTCAGCAATCTCGAACTTGATCATGAGAAACCTTTATTTTATTCATATGTTCAGATAATTCAGTACAACTGTTGAACTATCTTTCCCTTTGGTTCTTCTCTTTCCATCCAAGTTTATAGATGGTTTCATTTCATGCTAATCACAAGCTTAGTAAATAATCTTTCATCACATAGTTCTGAAAGCCCCAAAAGCCGTCATGTGGTACAACTGATAAAACTTTCCTCAAATAACAGTTCCTACTGGCCCTAGATCCAGTCTTCTCTTGGCTTTATATTACTCAAGCCTTTTATAATGCTCAAACTGAGTCAATCCAACCTCGAGGTTTCATAAGCCGAGAAACAAGCATACCATCTCTGCTTCAATAAGTTCCAAACAAGGATAAGAATTTGCAAGAATGAATAGAGGGATACTGTCTCTGTTACAGAATATGCACCAGCTAATTAAAACTAATTAAAAGAATGTACAAATGTACCAGCTACTTAAAGCTTCAGTATAACAGTCAAAACCAATGCCTTGTAGTTCATAAGATCTTAGCTGCTTAAATCTGAACTTACACTATATAGATCAATCCATTTTGCTATCAGGACAACATTTCATTATTTGCATATCGAACTGGAGAGATATTTTAAAAATACAGGATCGACCAGCATTTTTCTTTTCTTTTAAAGAACGGAAAATATAAACCTTATCCAGCAAGCATGCAATGCCACACCACATGTATTTGTTATTATTTCAAGACCTGATTAGACCATGTTAATTTACAGACAGTAAGACGAAGAAAAATATAATGAACGAAGCAAAACATCTAATGGACAATCACAGTAAAGCAACCCGAACTCACTGAAGCTACAGCTCACTATAGTTGCGCCAGACAGCTCGGAATTCTTCACGGAATGTATTGAGGCGAGCCTTCAGATTAGGAGTCCTGAAGCTTGCATGAACAAGAGTGGCTGAAAGAGAGAGAGAGAGAGAGTGTGTTATTAAATCAAAACATAGAATTTGAACAAAATTTACAATTAGAACGAGAGAACTTACCAAGAAGGCCTATACCAAGTGCCCATAAGACGGTTAAGAGGCCACAGGAAACAAACCAGAGGAAGAAATTCACTGCATAATTGCGCAACAGCGATCAAATAGAACTTCATATTATAGCTACCAAAGATTCAATAGGAAGGAAAAGGAAGAGAAAGGAAGATAATAAACATATAAGAGAACAAACACTTCCAGTACCTACAGAAAATACAAAGACAAACACCCAACGAGGCTTTCCACAAATGAATATTGCTCTTTTAGCGGATGGACGCCCTCGAATAACAGGACTGAACATTATCAAACATAAGTCAGCAGCAATACAGCCTCAGTGTGCTTTACTGCTTTAAGAATTCAAATATACGTGCGTACTCACGTGAGTGGCGGTCTCATTTTTGCAGCTAAATGAGGTGAAATCTGCCTGACAGTTCTTGTCACCTTTTCACTAAAAGTACCTGCAAAACTGTGGGAACAACCCTTAACAACATAAGACAATGCATGATAAAGTACGAATGCAGTATCAAAACTTAATGTCTTAGATGGCAAATTTTGTATCACCTGCATCTCTGAATAAACAGATATGTCTTACCCAACAGAAGGTAAAACAGATAAAGTTGAAACTTGTTATTGGTCTAACTATTGACCCATCACCAGAAAAACTGAAACATCAAACTAACATAAGAGCTGTTCCTTCTTGTTCAGCCCAATACAAGGCGTTAAAAAAAATTATTCAGCAGGAAAATAACATAGAAAAACTTTCACGGAGTCCAAATGACTAGCATCACGAGGATATTATTTCTTAGACCAAAGACCAAAAATTTCCCCCTTCAAACTACTGCAGTTTAGTTGCCAAATAAGTTTCCAAGAAAATAACTCAAGGCTAGAAAAGCTAATCTTTAACCCTTTGATCAATAAGAGAATTTGAAAAAACGGTGTCCACATAACAGAACATCTAAGTTTGATAATGCATCAAGTTTAGTTTAAGTCAAAAAATAAAACCTGCACAAAAGCATAAAGAAAAAGAAGAGACAACCAAGAAAGAGAGAGATGACAAAGGTGTTTACTCACACTCAAAATGATCCCGCCCAATGTGTTAACAAAAAATTGAAAATATTTCATTTGTAGCATGACTAAACCAAGATATTACTATATCTAAAACAAGTCCAAAATTCCCCTTCACCTATTGACTTTCTTTAACTTTGCCCTCCATTAGAAGTGGCAAACAAAATACCCTCAGCATTACCCATACACATCGTATTTGCCTTTCTATGCTAACCAAGCTCCAATTCGCCCATTTAATCTATGCTAGCTTTATAAAATTGCCACGTTTGCAGACGCGTGTTACCCCCCCCCCCCCCCCCCCCCCCCCCCCCCCCCCCCCCCCCCCTCTCCCAACCTCGACCTGTCATTTAGACATGCCAAGGCAAGAATGCTAAATACAGGCAAATGAAACGTAAACTAAAACTGTGTCTAATGGTAAACAAAAACATCACCACCGATAAAACAACGAACAGAATAGGGAAGAGTAGAAATACCTGTCATTTAAGAAGGCAATACTAAGTGCTGTCAAAAGGGCAGCAACAATTGCAAGTGGCTTCCTTAGGAACCCCAATGCTGCAATGCGAAATACACATGAATTGTACTTGTTAGTTCCAAATAAACATTGTTATGCTAAAACCATATCTGAAATGAAAAAGTTTTCCTTACCAAGAATAACCACAATCATTATAAAGTAATTCGTCCTGTAACTTCAAAAACAAAAAGGAAACAATTTTTAAAACAATTCAGGAAAACATTTCATTTATTAAATTTGCAGTTTTTTTAAACGTACGTACTAGTAGAGATTACACTTGAGGCGACTGTTCCATTTGGAATAAGATCGAGGGAAAGTGAATCGAGAGAAGAATTCAGAGGGGGGACGTGGCGGAGATGACCACTCGACTTCTCGTAGAGCCTCAATTAGATCTTGGGTACTCACGTTGCCCCAATCCATTGCTAGAATTATTATGCGAAACCCTAGAATTCAGAGGAACACAAAGCCGCGATAAAAGAAAGGAGAAAAGGTAGAGAAAACAAAGAAAGTGGAACGTGGAACAAAAAATGTCTGAGCCCGGGTTCGAACCGGGGACCTCTAGTGTGTGAGACTAGCGTGATAACCAACTACACCACCCAGACGGATATGACATGGGACCGATCAGATTTTACAACTTCACAAAAATCTAAAACTGCACTAAATCAAATTTTAGATGACCAGTATTGTTTGAATTTAGCACGGTAAAAAATCAATAATTTATTTTGGTTTTCTTTTCTAATTTTACTTTTTCTTGTTTTTAATTTTATTTTGCTCAACCAAAAACAGCTCATGAAATCGACAAATCAAAGTAAACAAAATTCTTACAATAGAGAATTTAGAATAGGTATAAATGAATTAATTGTATGAGCATGAGTTAATTAATTTTCCTTTAACATACAAATTTATTATTAAAATTAAAAAGTTTGATTAAAATAGCGACACATAAATTTTAAAAAAAAAACAAAGAATCCAGTTGAAGCCAAGTCAAAATGTTCACCAAGTACACTGACACGGCACTCTATCATCAAACTTCCAAATCCAATACAAACACTCATCGGAACCTAAATATGGTTTTTTTAGACTTAAAATATCGAAATAAGTGGAAAAAAATTTAGTGGCCAAACTAAAAAGTTGATTAGACGTCCAGGTATAGCGCGGTTTCTTTCTGCATCAGAGAGTGCATTTAGTCAAGCAAGACAACAACTAGGAGACACCCGTCACTCATTGGGAAGCAATGCTTTGGAAGTTTTAGTATGTTTCGGAGATTGGATTAGATCGGAACGAAGAAATCAAGGACGTGAAGATGTTGATAGCCCAAAAGACGAGGAACCGGAAAGAACAGGAAATTGCTTTTCATTCTCACGCCACCATCCCAACGCTGAAAATTCCTTTG
>ML438001.1:0-47406 GCA_005239525.1 Nicotiana knightiana
ACGGCGGTGGGATTTTGGGGCGGCTAGGGTTTAGGTTTAGAGAGATGAGAGAGAGACGGAAATAGGGGCGGCTAGGGTTTAGGTCTGGGGTTGGGTTTCAGATGAATGAGGGTATGGGGTGAGGTTTGGGCAATTAAATACTAAACGGGTGGTTAGTTCCCAGCCGGTTGTTCAAGGATAGATCAATGGCTGGGGTTGAACTTGGCTTAAACGGCGTCGTTTTGGTTAAGCTGGGGCAGGCCGGGTAGGGGATTTGGGCTGGTCCGGATTCGGTGTTAAAGAGAAAGGGTTTTGGGCCTGGGTGATTCGGCCCAGGTCCGGTTTTAAGCCTATTTTAATTCTAACATTTATTAAAAAAAATGTAGTGATTAATTTAACTTAGTTTTTGTCTAATTATAAATTAATTAAGAGTAATAACATTTGATTTGATACTCATATCATTTAAGGAACAAATTTCACAATTTTGTTAGGAAAAAATGAATGAATTAATCATTAAATCTACATTGTGTCAAATAATCAACGTTTTGTTGTTATTTATTTCAATCGATCACAAGTATATATTGAGTAACTCTAGTTTAAATTTTAATTACTGAGTAAATCAAAGGTTGAAATTTCTAGTTAAAAATGTGATTATTTAGAGAATAATTTCCCGTAATAAAAATGATTGAAGTCATGCACTGAATCATGCGACTTTAAGTCATTTGTGAATTTTTTTTTTTAAAAGACAAGTTGAGACATCATGTAATGTAGATAATTCACACACAGACATTGAAATTCAACAAGGTTTATAATCATTAATTAATTTATTGAATTTTGTAGGAACATATAGTAGGTTAAAAATTACATGCTCACACCTACGCACTTAGAGATCCTGTTTCTAGGTAAACAACATTAAAAATATATCCCCTATGCTATTCCTGAAACTGTGCATAATGCTGTGATTCTATGTGCATTTAGAAATCCTGTTTAAGTTATTATGCATCGTGCTACATTAGACATCATGCTATAGGATCGCATTCATTTAACTACACTTAGTCTGAATATAGATATCTAAAATAGTCCCCTGTTCTAAACAACTGGTAATTAGTCCTTGCACATCTTCAACACCTGGTCTAACTACTGGTGAATATAAAAGGTATAAAACACTTCATTCAGTTTCTCTAAAACAACTGGAAACAATTTTGTGCTCTGAACAACTTAGAACAGCATGTGTAGGTAATACTTTGCAACAGCCCCTCTAAAATTTCAGATAATTAGTATACACTGTCCCACGCCTAGGAAAGTCTTAGGTAATCAACTTTAAAAATAAAATCAGAACTGTCTTTGTGATAATATTTAACTGTCAGCATGCTTAAAACCAGTAGGCAAGCATGATTAAGACTTCCTCTCTGAGTTATGCGATAGATCTGTCTTTGTGTTATCACCTAGATACCATGCTTTAGGATTCTGAATTAATATGGACCTTAGTTGTGTATGAGACATGTTTTTTATGTGTACTGTGTGCGGAGGAATACTTTAGCCTTTATCTGCTTTCTATGCTTTCCCTTTATTTGCAGTCCTACTTGTTTTGTTATCTGTCGCCCTAGAATCTTTACCTTTAAAACCTGAGGGTCTGCCTAGCACCTCCCTTTAGGATAGGAGTCCTAATTTCCTCCGGGACTGATAGGAAGGGACGGGTAACAGCATGCAATAGAGGTCGAGACCAACACTCATTTTTTATAACCTTACGGGGTGAGAAGGGTAGAATATGGATATAATGATCGGTGCACTAATACCACGTGTAGCCCCTCTTCGAGGAGTGATTACCGGGTATTGCATTGATGTGATCCATATTATTATAAACCTAGGACACCTTTTATATGCTTAGCTCGTAATCCTTTTCAAAGTCTAATCTCCTTTACTATTTTCAAACATCTGCATGCTTAAGACTTAAATCCCCTCTTATTTGAGCCTTTACTTGTTATTTGCTAATTGTACAAATTCACGAAACCATTTGGCCGGGAACCACACTTGTGGATCCTGAGGGGTGGCTAACACCTTCCCCTTAGGATATCCAATCTCAGGTTAGCAACGTAGTTGTAATTGAACCCCTTAGGTACCCTAACACACCGTCAAAATCGTTAGGTGGTGAATCTTCAAAATATGCAAACCCCTTTCCCAAAAGGAACGAGTTGTCCCAACCAATGTCATAAACCCGATTCCGCGAGGGAAAAAAGGGGGCGCAACAGCATGGCGACTCTGCTGGGGATATCCAGGCTTTTACCATTTCAAATTGTTTCGTGAATTTGTGCCTTTATTTTTTACCTACTCCCTTTAACATGCAATTAATTGTTTACTTCAAGTATTTACTTTTCTTGAAAGACGAAACTGACATGTCTCTTTGTTTCCTTTTGTAACTGCTTTAAATCATTACTACCGTTTTTACCACTTTTTTTAACGTGCAAATACGTGACAACTTGTTTTAACACTTATTATTGCATAATCATGCTCAACATTCATACTCCACTCGTGCCAAACAAAATACTATAGAAACGCTTGATGAGTGTTTGCGCTCTTCCTATATCATTACCCACTAAATTCGGAAAGGCTTATTTATGGTAAAACTAGTCGATCAGCGATGCAGTCGATGGTTCCGTGCCTTTCCCCCTTGAGTGGACAACTCAAGGGTACCGGTCTAAAACCACATAGAAACCTTACTTTGTCGCACTGTTGCATGCATCATGGTCAAACCTAGTCGAGCTAAAGTGTCGTCCGCATGATAGCTGTTAAGATAGCCCTATCCAAAAGTCCACTGGGTTTCCTAAACCCAAACGGACGCCTCGCGTTCTGTGCATTTATTTGGAGAACTAAATGTTTCCTGCTAATTATTTACGATAAATAGTCGAGTCTGGTGGGGTAAGGGCCTAACTTTATTTGCTTTGCAGAAAAATGAGGCACGAAGTCCCCAGATTCGGCATGGTCTCCAACATCCATCCAAGACTATTGAGTTGGTGGGAGCCTCTGCACTCTAGCAACAAAGCTATTGTCAGGAAATTCTTGGGTAACCTACCATCTCTCCTGGAAATCCAGCCTAACAAAATGATAATAGAGGCTGCTACCTTGTTCTGGGATCGGTCCATGTTCTGCTTTAGGAACATCAAAATGACACCTTTGATAGAAGAGATAGGAGGGCTGGCTAACCTAGTATAGGAAACTCCAGGGTTGTTGATGCCTGAGAACCGCACAGGTAACTCAAAATGATGGGCCTGAAAAAGGACGCAGAATTGGTATGTTTGGAGGATTCGTACATTCCTTTTGACTACTTGTACGAAAGGTATGGCTACAGTAAATCATACCGTACCTACCATGACGAGTTTGCTATCACCTCTCTGGGACACTTCCATCGCAGAGTGTTCATGTTTATGGTTTGCTTTTTGGGTTTGATCGTGTTCCCGATAAGAAGGAAAGGATCCATACCAGGCTAGCCATGGTAAATAAGACCATAATGGAATGGGTAAATGGGCAAGACTTCGGCACTGTGCCCATGATCGTTGCAGACATATATCGGGCCTTAGAAAGGTGTCAACAAGGAGCAAAGCATTTCGAAGGTTGCAACTTATTACTTCAACTCTGGCTCATGGAACATCTCCAAAGAGGCGAATACCGACAAGACATTCATCGCAGAATGTGGGATGACCACATCACTTTCCATCACCCAAAGTGAATGAATTATATCCCTGACATGTTCGCTCAGCCTGAAAATGCCGAGGGATGGGTTGAGCTTTTTGATAACTTGACTGAAGGGCAGGTTCAATGGATGTTTGAATGGTTTCCGACGGGTGAATTCATCATTTGATCCCGAGACGCATCATTTCTGATACTGATTGGTCTAAGGGGGACATACCCTTACGTCCCTCTTCGAGTTATGAGGCAAGCAGGAAGGAAGCAAGTCATCCCTAGGGTCGAGAAGATGAGCCATCTTCGAGCTGACTTTCAAAATAAGGACAGTCCTCACAAGTTCCAAGCTCAGCACCTGTGGTACTACAAGGTTATACTTGAGAAAGACACCATCGAGCCAGACAGATATCATGCCGGTTGTACCCTTTTCTATCTTGGTTGGTTAGAAGAGGATTTGGGTGGCTAGAATAAGCCGGGGTACGTCCGAGGTCACAGGGTTATAGATGAAAGGGCTGAGGCACAAGTCAAATACAACCAACTGCGCAAAAAGGATCCGGGAATATGAGGATGACCACCACAAGATACATGAGTCCGACAAGAAACTGATCGAGGTATGGAAGGACATGGCTATCAACGCCAACAAGAGGTTGGGGTACTTGGAACGAGGTATAGTCGAGCTGGAAGAAAAGTTCATCAAAAGAGTCGAAGATTTTCAGAAGGCTGAGGGAGCTGCAGGAGGATACCTAGCCAGAACCTACCTATTGCTGGGACTTCACGAGCTGGGAAAACTGTACAAGGAAAGAAAGAATGTCGAGTCTAGGGAAGGTCCTTCTGGGACCAAATAGATAGGAGAGTCGTTATTTTTCTATCAATGTAATAAGGCGAATGGCCATCAGTGACTTTTATTTTTTGTCTATTGTTTTGGGATTTGTCTATTTTTCTTATCAATAAAATGAGGCATTTAGCATATTTAGTTCTCCAAATCAATTTGTCGCTAGGCCTACCTCGGGCACAAAGAGGTTCCTAACTTAGGACGCGCTTTACATTTTCGCATTATGTGTTTAAATACCAATATTCTTTTCATAATCCTCACTGACTTGGTTACCTTTTGTTTTTATTTATTTTTCTTACTCCCCTCCCTAAAGATTAGTTCGGTCATTCTGGCATCATCATCCTATCGCACAAGATCCAAGGGCCCTCCACCTACTCCTCCTCCTAGTCCTCCTAAGGTAAAAAAAAACAAAGGCAAAAGTAAGATGGAAGAGTCTAGCGGCACCAGAAAGGAGAATATGATTGAACGGATAGAGGCCACTGATGGCCACGGTATTCAGGTCCTTCATGAAAACATGTCACCACTTGAACAGAAATTACTGAAGTTTCAGGAAGAACTCGATCAAGTCCAGAATTTGGCCAACTTGTCATTTTCCCTCAACATCCCCGACGTCAACCTTCCAAATGCTCAAAACCCCGCACCTCCACAAAATATCCCAAGACAGCAAAATCATCCTGCACCTCACTATCAAGTCACTCCCCCAAAGAACCAAACTCTCCCGACGCAGTGCAATGCTTGCCACACCTAAAATAACACTCCACTACTTATCCCAGAACCTCAAAACCCCACAAAGGACCATTTCCACACCTATAACAATCCCATCTATGTGGAAACCGTGACCCACTCCACTCCGCCTATACACAGGCATCCGAGTTTGACGGAAAGGACTTACTTATCTGGAACCTGGTCGAGGAGCTTAAGAAATTGACCAGCCGAGTCCAGGGTGTTGAAGGAACCAAGGGAATTGAAGGGTTGAATTATGAAGACCTTTGTATCTAACCTGATGTCGAACTACCCAAGGGGTACAAACCTCCAAATATCGAAATGTTTGACTGTACCGCTGATTCGAGAGCCCATCTGAGGACCTATTGTGACAAATTGGTTGGCGTTGGGAAGGATGAAAGAATCCCCATAAAGCTGTTCATAAGGAGTTTGAAGGGAGACGCACTGTCTTGGTACATCAGCCAAGACCCCAAGAAATGGTCAAATTGAGTAAGCATGGCGTCTGATTTTATGGACAGGTTTAGATTCAACACAGAGAACGCACCAGATGTGTTCTACATTCAAAATTTGAAGAAGAAACCCACAGAAAACTTTCGCGAGTATGCTGCTCGCTGGAGGTCTGAAGCCGCTAAAGTCAAACCTGCTCTAGAGGAAGAGCAGATGAACAAGTTCTTTGTCCGGGCTCAGGACCCGCAGTATTATGAACGGTTAATGATGGTTGAAGGCCACAAGTTCTCTGACATCATCAAGTTGGGTGAGCGGATCGAAGAAGGTATTAAAAGCGGTATGGTTACAAATTTTGAAGCCTTGCAAGCCACCAACTAGGATTTACAGTCTGGTGGTGTGTCTAAGAAGAGAGACGTGGGAGCCGTAATGATTGCACGAAGAGCCAAGTCCCCACTCAAATACCAAACTTATCCAACACCTTCACTCACATACCAGCCAACCCCGAATTACCAAGCACCCTCACCAAATTACCAAGCACCCTCACCAAATTACCAAGCTCCACCACTTTCCTACCAAGCTCCACCGCCCACATATTAACCTGCTTCGCCCAGGTACTCACAACCCGCTCTCGTTTACCACACTTATAAATCCCAGCCATCGCATTACCAATCACCCCCTGCACGCCAAAACTTCCCTAGACCTCGTCCCAATTTTGATCACGACCCTCCAAAGCAATACACCGCCATAGCCGAGCCCATTGACCAGCTGTATGAGAAGCTCAAAGTTGCTGGTTATGTCACACCTATCCCTGCTGCCACCTCTGAGAACCTTTCTCAGTGGGTTAACGCAAACAAATCATGTGCATACCATTCTGGCATGAAAGGACACACCATCGAAGAATGCCGCTCTCTGAAGGACAAAATACAGGCTCTTATTGACAACAAGATTATTTTGGCAAAAGACCCCGCTCCAAACGTCTGCGACAATCCTTTGCCAGACCATAAGGGTAGAGGTATCCATATGATCAAAATAGAAGATGAGTTAGGATCCCTAGGGATCAATCGGGTTGATCACAGAAGGCGATGACCCAAAGAAACCCGTAGTCACTCTCAAACTGATCATAGTCCAAATTCAACCATCTGAGGACGCTGAGGTGAATATGTCTATACTATTTGAGTTTGACGCAGCGCCACCTGCAAAGTCACCAATGCCAATTGAAGTTGAGTTTGTATCCCCAGCAAATGCACCAGCACCATTCGAAGTTGCAGTTTTGACACCCCAAACACACATTCCGTTTGAAGTAAGGATGGCCGCACCAATTCCGGTGGCAATGTCAACCACGCCGCCCTTCTATTCAAACACTATCCCTTGGGACTACACAGCCGAGGCGAGAAGGAAAGGCAAGGTCAGGTCTGAGGAAGCTGTCGCAACTAGGGTATGACGAGAACTGGTAGGGTCTACACCCCTGAGCATCTGGCCGAGTCAAACTCAAATANCCCCGAATTACCAAGCACCCTCACCAAATTACCAAGCACCCTCACCAAATTACCAAGCTCCACCACTTTCCTACCAAGCTCCACCGCCCACATATTAACCTGCTTCGCCCAGGTACTCACAACCCGCTCTCGTTTACCACACTTATAAATCCCAGCCATCGCATTACCAATCACCCCCTGCACGCCAAAACTTCCCTAGACCTCGTCCCAATTTTGATCACGACCCTCCAAAGCAATACACCGCCATAGCCGAGCCCATTGACCAGCTGTATGAGAAGCTCAAAGTTGCTGGTTATGTCACACCTATCCCTGCTGCCACCTCTGAGAACCTTTCTCAGTGGGTTAACGCAAACAAATCATGTGCATACCATTCTGGCATGAAAGGACACACCATCGAAGAATGCCGCTCTCTGAAGGACAAAATACAGGCTCTTATTGACAACAAGATTATTTTGGCAAAAGACCCCGCTCCAAACGTCTGCGACAATCCTTTGCCAGACCATAAGGGTAGAGGTATCCATATGATCAAAATAGAAGATGAGTTAGGATCCCTAGGGATCAATCGGGTTGATCACAGAAGGCGATGACCCAAAGAAACCCGTAGTCACTCTCAAACTGATCATAGTCCAAATTCAACCATCTGAGGACGCTGAGGTGAATATGTCTATACTATTTGAGTTTGACGCAGCGCCACCTGCAAAGTCACCAATGCCAATTGAAGTTGAGTTTGTATCCCCAGCAAATGCACCAGCACCATTCGAAGTTGCAGTTTTGACACCCCAAACACACATTCCGTTTGAAGTAAGGATGGCCGCACCAATTCCGGTGGCAATGTCAACCACGCCGCCCTTCTATTCAAACACTATCCCTTGGGACTACACAGCCGAGGCGAGAAGGAAAGGCAAGGTCAGGTCTGAGGAAGCTGTCGCCACTAGGGTATGACGAGAACTGGTAGGGTCTACACCCCTGAGCATCTGGCCGAGTCAAGCAAGCAGGCTGCCAACCGACCTTCCCTTATCGAAGTAGGTCCTGATGACCTTTGGAGAAAGGTACAGGCTAAGGAGTATTCAGTCATCGACCAGCTGAACAAGAAACCGGCACAGATATCCATCCCCTCTTTGCTGCAGAATTCTGAAACACACAGAAATGCTTTGTTGAAAGTGTTGAGTGAAGCATATGTGCCAAACAACATCACTAGCGAGGAAATGGCCAATATGGTAGGCCAGGTACTGAAGAGTCATAAAATCACTTTTCATGACGACGAGCTATCACCTGAAGGATTGGGGCACAACAAAGTGTTGCACATCACCGTGCAATGCGAAGATCATTTCATCACAAGGAACTTGATCGATGGAGGTTTCAGTCTTAACATCTGTCCGTTGATAACACTCAAGAAATTGGGTAAAGGGCTACATGATATAAGGGATGGAGCGATCAATGTGAAAGCCTTTGACGATTCTCAGAGGTCCACCATGGGGGAGATCAGTCTATGTCTGCAGATGGGACCAACTTGGTTCGAAGTGGATTTCCAGGTGATAGATGTGCCAGCATCCTACAACCTATTTTTGGGACGACCCTCGATTCATGTTGTTGGGGCCGTAGCATCAACACTACATCAGGCAGTAAAATTCGAGTGGAACCACAAAGAGGTGATTATTCATGGTGACGGTAGCAACCCCATTTATAGTCATCAAACTATTCCGGTGATTGATGGAAAAAGGAAGATAGGAGGGGGAACTTACCACCACATTGAGCAGGTCAATGCTATCGACAAGGACAAGTGGTGGGATAGCAAGATTGAGAGCATCCTGAACTGTAGAGGATATGATCCAGGCAAAAGGCTCGGTAAGAACCTCCAAGGGATCACAAAGCCCATAAAACTCAAGAAACATGGTACCACTTTCGGTCTAGGGTATGAGTACACTTGGAAGGAATTAAACGACTGGTCACCACCTTGGCACGGTCCCGATTACCCTTTGGAGCAGCCAATACCTTATCTTGAGCAGACTTTCAAGCAGGTCGGCATTATTTACGGATCAGATGAAGAAGAATCACTTACAGCGATGAGGAGTTTGTTCCTAGAGGACGAGGATACGGATTGCTGTGTTGTTCTCGAGGAGGAGGGGAGGAAGGCCCTTCCATACAGACTGTAAGCAAGGGGATATATATCAAGAACTGGTCTATCAAGACGACCAAAGCCCGATGAGCCTCGGGGTAGCAAGGCTAAAACAAGCATTATTTACTGTTTTATTTACTAAAGGATTTTCCTTTTCCTGCATTTTTCAATTTCTGCAATAACATCTTCAATGTTCAAAACAGTTATTCAATTCATCAAAGCATCTTCTAAATTTCTCTCACAAATCCGATATTTATTGCTATTGTCTTCTCTCATTACTTTATTTATACAGCATTACTATTACCTGTCTTGACGAACCGATGACTGTGACATGCAATGAGACAACGCAGCAAACGGACATTGATTCAGACGAAGACAACATACATGATGAGATTGTCAAAGAAGTTGAGAACTTTGAGAACAGAACTAAGTCCAACCTGGACGAGACTGAAGTTATCAACCTGGAGATTCAGAAAACGTCAAGGAGACTCACATCAGCATTCATTTGTCACCATCAGAAAATAAATAATACACAGAGTTTCTAAAAGAGTATGAGGACGTATTTGCATGGTCGTACGATGACATGACTGATCTAAGTACGTCTATTGTGGCTCACAAACTTCCAACCAATCCAATGTGTCCACCGGTGAAACAAAAGCTCAGAAAGTTCAAACCTGACATGAGTTTGAAAATTAAAGAAGAAGTTACCAAGCATATCAACACCAAAGTTCTCCAAGTAGTGTAGTACCCGACATGGTTAGCCAACATTGTACATGTGCCAAAGAAGGACGGGAAGATCAGAGTCTGCGTCGACTACCGGGATCTCAACCGGGCCAATCTGAAAGACGACTTTCCCTTACCAAATATACATATTCTGATTGAACTACGCCTGACATGACCCGTTTAAGAGGGGATACGTAGGAAGCCCTATGGGTTCGGTCACAATTCAATAAGAATCTATTTTTTTCCCGCAATTGGAAACTGGGGCAGAATTTTGAGGAGGACCCTCAAAATTCTGAAGCGAGTAGAGTCCAAAAGCACTCACCCAGCCAACTGGGGCAGAATTTTGAGGAGGACCCTCAAAATTCTGAAGCGAGTAGAGTCCAAAAGCACTCACCCAGCCAACTGGGGCAGAATTTTGAGGAGGACCCTCAAAATTCTGAAGCGAGTAGAGTCCAAAAGCACTCACCCAGCCAACTGGGGCAGAATTTTGAGAAGGACTCTCAAAATTCTGAAGCAAGTTTAGCCAATCACCGCGCGAGCAGAAGTCGGAGGCGTCCACCTAGCAAACTGGGGCAGAATTTTGAGGAGGACCCTCAATATTCCGCAGCAGGAGAGGTTGCAATGTCTCGAGCCGTGTCATGTCGTCGGTTCATCTAACACTATTTTAGATTATATATTATACTTTTACAAAATCATGCATATTTATTTTTTTCTGAAGCAGCTTGTTTAGCGAATGCTACCCCAATGATACAGACAATATCATCATGATCAAGCAAACAATCCAAGCAGAGCCAGCAGGAATGCGAACTAACTTTTCCCCTTTACAAAACTCACGATCTTTCTTTGGATGCAGGCACAAAATTGCAAAAGCCCCAAAATATATTATCTGCTCAAAGGACGGACATCGTTCCTCAAACTCATCATGCCAACATTTATTATCAGCACAAACGATGCTTCATTATAACAATGCTTTACCGCAATTTAACACCAGCTAAGAATTTTTGTTGTACTTCCTTAATCTTGCATAAGGCTACCTTTTTGCCTTCCGAGGTTAAACACTACCTCCATCTGCATTCACATCTTGCATAAGGCTACCATTTAGCCTTCCGAGGTTAAACGCTACCTCCATCTGCATTCGCATCTTGCATAAGGCTACCTTTCTGCCTTCCGAGCTTAAACGCTACCTCCATCTGCATTTTCATCTTGCATAAGGCTACCATTCTGCCTTTCGAGGTTAAACGCTACCTCCATCTGCATTCGCATCTTGCATAAGGTTACCTTTCTGCCTTCTAAGGTTAAACGCTACCTCCATCTACATTCGCATCTTGCATAAGGCTACCTTTCAGCCCTCTGAAGCTAAATGTTGCCTCCAATTTACTTCTCAAAAGCAACCAATGCCTCTAGCATTATTTACTGCGCTTTCTTTTTGGGCTAAGCTCTGCCCCTTTAATTCGCAAGACTAAGCTCTGTCTTGGCAGCATCATACTATTTCATCTTCATGGGTTTAAATATCGCCAACTTATCCAAAGGCGTCATCATTCGGAGGCACCATCTTCATGACCAAGAACATCATTTCATGGCCTGCGTATCCTGCATCAAGCAATTCATGGCCCAGGACATCATGGTCTAAAGACGTCATCCTTAACCGTCCAAAGACAGCATTCATCGTCTAACGGGAATTTGTATCATGTTTAAATTACGCACGATATTCTTGTATTACTCATTTGCAGGTAACCCGGCAAGCAACAGCCATCACGGCAGGAGTGATCCCGCTCCAGTTCTCCTAACTACCCCGTAAGCCGTTTGTTCACCCAACCTTGCACTTTGCATCCGTCCTAATAAAACTTCATCGGTATACTTCGTCGGTGGCTCCTGAACTACATACGGCTTGATTCCTGTAAAACCAAGGATATGTAGGCAACTCAGAAATAAGGGTGCGGCCTAATCCTTTTCAAACCGCTTCGCTCGGTCAAAATTGGTTATCATGTCTTTACCCGACAACTCTTCCATCCTTCCCGGATAAAGAGGGGCTGTTGTTGATACCCAATTTTTACTCAAACTATTTTTTAAAATTTTGCATATATACCTTCAAAATCACTTTTCATAATGAATGGTATTTTTCCCTAATTTTCCATATTTTTATCAATTTGTTTTCCTATCTCTTTAGTATTTTATAATTATTCATAAATTACATTACAAATAATTTCAAAATATTTCCTAGCTCAATATATCATTTTTAATCCTATTAGGATTAATTATTTCACAAATTAGCCAATTTGGCGTTATTTGGCTATAATTATAATAATTTTGCAACTATAGCCTAATTGTACATTTTATGCCATTTTAAATCAATAATTATTCATTTTTATATTTTCTATATTAATTAATTACCCTAATTTCACCTATTTAGCCTTAATTTTATTTTATATGATTATTAGCTATTGTTATTAATTATTTATCTAATTTTAATAGGTATTTAAAAAACAGTCATTCTTTATTTAAATTCCAGCCTAATTAATCCTAGTCCCTAACCCAATTAAATTGGCCCAGACCCCCAAGCCCAATACACTAACCTACCTGGCCCAATCCCTCACTAATCTGAACCATTGATTAATTCAAATCAACGGTCCAGATCCCCCTTACCATAAATAAACCCTAATGACTACCCTCCCCTTCTCTCATTTTCCCTCCCATTCACTTCTGAGCCGTCTCTCTCAACTCTCTCTCGTCCCTTCGACTCCCTCTAGTAGACCTGGCCCTTCTCCGGCCATCGCCTTGTCGGAATCTATGGCGATTCAACCACTTACCAGCCTTATGGCTCCCCCCTTGAACGTGTGTCATTGTTTTGAGGCCTTCAAGTGAACTAGAGGTAGTCCACTCACCATCTCCGGTCTCATGCCATCTTTCCGGCTACCCATGGCCGTCCAAGTAAGATCCTTACACTTTCCGGTTAAAATCGGCAATTTCGAGTTATTCTCTTCTCCTTTATGGATTCTCTTTGGAAACCCTAAATTTAAACCTCCCGATCCTTTTAGATTTGTCACATATCTATACATATTCTGAGGTTTTTCCATATTTTCTTCAAAGATCTTCTTGTTTTCTGAAACGACTCTTCATTTCTCAAAACTAGGGTTTCAAACCCCTTTCAAAAATGATTTCCCTTCAGATTTTAAGTATTATTTTTTGATTTTCATTATATTTAAGCCTTTCCCATTCTGTGTCTGATTATTTCGTTAAAAGACCCTAAAGTCTTGGATTTAATTTATGGCTCTAAGTTTGTTCCAACAATATGTTTATCTGTTCTATTATGATCACTATGTTCTCTTGAATACTCTGTGATTTCATGATGTTTTACCCTATATTGCTTGTTAGGTTTTCTGGCTGCTATTACCCATGCTTATTCTGTGATTCTACTCTATTTTTTGTTCATCGATACCTCTAAATCTTTAACTTTCCTACTTGTATTATGCGTATTCAGTGATTCATGTCATGTTCTGTGTAAACCCCTAATTCCGTGTGATTTTACCCTATTTTAATTACTAGGGTTTTTTATTCTCTCCCGTTGTGTGTTTACTCTGCATAATCTATGTTGATTCTTAAATTAGTACTACTCATTTTGAATCCCTAATTTTCAATGATTGATTTCCTTTAATTGATATCATGTGATAATATTTTTACGACCTTTGGTTACTTCTTCCCTTATTACATGACTGATTTTACTATCAATTGATTCTTACAGTAGTGTTTTAATTAAAACCTTATGAACCTGACCTCAATTTCCTACTCTGTGCTTACTATGTTCGAAATATTTCCTTATTTATTATACACAATTCCTTTCCTTACTTGTTACCTGTTCTGACCGTTTGAAATTTAACTCCCTTAAATAAGGGAGTACTAGTACTAATTTTGCAACTAATTGATTCTTTGAGTTCCATAATTACCGGGCAGTCTAATTATTACCTTATTTTCACCTAGTTTCAAACTATATATATACTTTATTCGTTCATTAGCACACAGACGAATAACTAACATGTTCAACTCTCTTTCACACAACTAAAATTTGTTACTCTCTCTATTCTCTCTCCTATTTGCTATTGATGTGCACCTCCTATCTTCTGCTTTGTGTTACTGCTTTCTTCACTTCATTGGTATGTTCTAATTCATATTTCAGCTCTCAAACCAACAAGTTTCTATTACTGATGCAGTTCATTGTGTTTCTAATTTGCTTTTACTTACTATTTTGTTGTTCAACATGTAACTAGGATCTTGGATTCCATCTAGCATGTCTTTGTGTACTCCAAATCTGTCTTTATGTGGATCTCCATGTTTATGTTTGATACATTAGATTAGAGCATCTTCTCCTATCTTAAACTGGTTGGTACTGCCATGTTAGTTTCATCCTATACCCTGTTGATCCCCTGAACCCTTAGGATCTCTGATTGTTTATGTATGCTCCTACCTGCTATATGTTCAGTACTCTGCACCTATGTGTCCCTCAAACCCACTTTCCCCTGTTGTGGTTGTTGGATCATTCTGGGTCCTTGTGTGATGCTAACTCTGCCTTGGTTCTGAGATTAATGTTCATCTTCTTTCGAATTATTTTCATCAGTTAAACTTTTTATTATATCTCCATTAAGTCTTTCTTCCAAAACTGTTTTCTTACTTAACCTTTTCAAACTATGAGCACTTTCACTCTACTCTTAGACCCCTTAAGTTCTGCCCCCTCCGTGTGAACATTGCCTTGGGACCCTTGAACTCCCTATGAACTTTGACACACGAAGGCTGGCCATTCCACACTGCACTTACTCTATCTTGGCTATGAAATCTGGGTGTGAGCACTGCCCGGGAGCCCTTGAGGTCCTTAGGGAACTCTGACACACCCTGATTATGAGAAAGGTTGTGAAATAACACTTGGCATTGAGGACCTGGAGACTTGAGCCTATTCTGTAGGCTCCCTATAGTTAACTTCTTATTTTTCTCCTACTTCAGCTGGGTAATTCATATCCCATGGTCTATAATAATCAATTGTAAACAACTTTGGGGGTCGGATAGTGAAAATGGGTGGGTGATATGCATGATGTAGTATAATTAAGGGTAGAGACCATGTTTCTAGGTTTATTTTCTCTATGCGCAATAGCAGTCATGTTTAGGTACAACATGTCGTGCATTATATATCATGCTACTTAGGCTCATATATACTGCTTTCTTTTCAGCATGTCATCATTCACTTAGAGATCCTGCCTATAGGACAAATAATTAAGTAAATTGCTATTATGTGATTCTGTTCATATAAACGTGTTCTGAAACTTCATTAGAAGTCCTAGGATAAATAATGTTAACTGCAATCATGTCTCACTATGCCTACGCACTTAGAGATCCTATTTCTAGGTAAACAACATTAAAAAATATATCCCTTATGCTATTCCTGAAACTGTGCATAATGTTGTGATTCTATGTGCATTTAGAAATCCTGTTTAAGTTATTATGCATCGTGCTACATTAGACATCATGCTATAGGATCGCATTCATTTAACTTCACTTAGTCTAAATATATATATCTAAAACAATCCCATGTTCTAAACAACTGGTCATTAGTCCTTGCACATCTTCAACACCTAGTCTAACTACTGGTGCATGTAAAAGGTATAAAACACTTCATTCAGTTTCTCTAAAACAACTGGCAACAATTATGTATTCTGAACAACTTAGAACAACATGTGTAGGTAATACTTTGCAACAGCCCCTCTAACAATTCAGATAATTAGTATACACTGTCCCACGCCTAGGCAAGTCTTAGGTAATCAAATTTAAAAACAAAATCAGAACTGTCTTTGTGATCATGTTTAACTGTCAACATACTTAAAACCAGTAGGCAAGCATGATTAAGACTTCCTCTCTGAGTTATGCAATACATCTGTCTTTGTGTTATCACCTAGATACCATGCTTTAGGATTCTGAATTAATATGGACCTTAGTTATGTATGAGACATGATGTTTATGTGTACTGTGTGTGGAGGAATACTTTAGCCTTTATCTGCTTTTTATGCTTTCCCCTTATCTGCAGTCCTACTTGTTTTGTTATCTGTCGCCCTAGAATTTTTGCCTTTAAAACCTGAGGGTCTGCCTAGCACCTCTCTTTAGGATAGGAGTCCTAATTTCCTCCGGGACTAATAGGAAGGGACGGGTAAGAGCATGTAATAGAGGTCGAGACCAACACTCGTTTTTGATAACCTGGCGGGGTGGGAAGGGTAGAATATGGATATGATGATTGGTGCGCTAATACCACGTGTAGCCCCTCTTCGAGGAGTGATTACCGGGTATTGCATTGATCTGATCCATATTATTATAAACCTAGGACACATTTTATATGCTTAGCTCGTAATCCTTTTCAAAGTCTAATCTCCTTTACTATTTTCAAACATCTGCATGCTTAAGACTTAAATCCCCTCTTATTTGAGCCTTGTTATTTGCTAATTGTAAAAATTCACGAAACCATTTGGCCGGGAACCACACTTGTGGATCCTGAGGGGTTCCTAACACCTTCCCCTTAGGATAATTTCAAGCCCTTACCCAATCTCAGGTTAGCAACGTAATTTTAATGGAACCCCTTAGGTGCCCTAACGCACCGTCAAAGTCGTTAGGTGGCGAATCTTCAAAATATGCAAACCCCTTTCCCAAAAGGAATGAGTTGTCCCAACCAATGTCATAAACCCGATTCCGTGAGGGAAAAAGGGGCACGACACTTGTTATTAGGGGTTTCAACAAAAAGAAAGATTTTGATTACTTTGACACTTATTCTCATGTGACTAAGATAGCGACTATTAGAAATCTTGTTGCTTTAGCCGCTATTCATAATTTAGTGATACATAAAATGGATGTTAAAACGGCTTTCCTAAATAGTGATTTAGAGGAAGAGATCTATATGTCTCAACCTGAGGGATTTATGATCCAAGGACAAGAGAGTAAATTATGCAAATTGAGAAAGTCTTTGTATGGTCTAAAGCAGGCACCTAAGCAGTGGTACGAAAAGTTTAATAGCACATTAGAGGACAATAGTTTTGTTGTTAATGCATCTGATACTTGTGTTTATTCTAAGATGATAGGATCATATTGTGTTATTATATGTTTGTATGTGGATGACATGTTAATCTTTGGCCCTAATGTGATTGTTGTTAATGAGATTAAGAATTTTTTGTCTTCTAAATTTGAAATGAAAGATCTTGAAGAAGCGGATGTGATTTTAGGGATTAAAATCAAAAGAACTTCTAATGGTTTTCATTGTCTCGATCTCATTGTATTGAGAAAATGTTGAAAAGGTTTAATTGCTATGATGTAGCACCTATGAGAACTCCTTATGATCCTAGCATACACTTGAAAAAGAATAAGGAATGTAGTATTTCTCAAACTGAACATGCTAAAATAATTGGTAGTGTAATGTTTCTCATGAATTATACACGACCGGATATTGCTTATGTTGTTAGTAGATTGAGTAGATATACTCACAACCCTAGTAGTGAACACTGGAATGCTCTTCATCGGTTGCTAAGGTATTTGAGAGGTACTATGGATTGGTGTTTGTATTTTAATAAATTTCCTGCTGTTTTAGAAGGATTTTGTGATGCAAACTGGGTTACTGACAATGATGAATTTAGCTCCACTAGTAGCTATGTGTTTACTTTGGGTGTAGGTGTTATTTCATGAAAGTCTTCAAAACAGACTTGTATAGCACGATCTACTATGGAGTTTGAATTCATTGCTCTTGAGTTGGCAGGGCAAGAAGCCGAGTGGTTGAGAAACTTATTGGCAGACGAGCCTTTGTAGGGAAGACTAGCTTCACCAGTTTCTCTACAGTGTGACTCACAGGCGGCAATTGGAATTGCCAAAAATAGTGTGTACAATGGGAAAAGAAGACATATCCTCATTATGCATGGTGTGGTAAAACAGTTGTTGAAACAGGGTGTTATTTCCTTAGAATATGTAAGATCCGAAAGAAATTTGACGGATCCTTTAACCAAGGGCTTGGAAAGGAGAGTTATCCTTGAAATATAGAGGGGGATGGGGCTAAAGCCCGTGGATTGAGAAAGTATGGTGGATACCCTTTGTGGTCAAACGAAGCCATATGAGACCTCAATATGCACTACATTTCCTATCTCTATTGCGTGTGGTAGTGCTTTATAAGGTTCAACTTATTTTGCTCTTAATGATTCCATAACCTTAAGGTAGTCTATGTGTAGATAGACTTGATGGAATCACCTACGTGAGTGTAAAGGTGTGGTTGCCTTTTATAAAAGACTTGGGATGTCTTTCTAGAGCGCTCATGAGACCCAAGGTATGTGCATGACCCAAGGAGAGTCATCTTGCTAAGCATTACTTTTTTCCTACAACTTTTTAATTTATGTAACAGCTACAAAAAATACCTTCATCTTCTCTTTTCTCTGGGCAACTGTTTTGTGCAAATTCTAAACTTTCAGCCGCAAGTGCACGTGTTTGGAGGTGATGTGGAACCTTGGGGAGTGACCGGCCTTAACTATTAGCATCCAGTCGGGCCGAAATCGCTTTCAAGACAGTGACTTGCCATGAGACAGTATTTTTGATAAGCTGTTTTTCTTTCTTTCTTGTTCTTAGTCAATATTATCTACTCTTTTTCCTTACATTTATTATTCAAATCTTCTTTCACCAATGATGACCAATTTTTCAATTTCAAGAAGGAGAAAAAGATGCTAATCGGTATCTCTTCAAGAAGATAAATTTCAATCAAAGAATGATACTTCAACTATTAAGGGCAACATATTGTTCTTTTCCATCCAGATGGAGAATAAGGAAATGAAAATAAAAAAGAGATGGGTGGGATGGTGAAGTTGCAGGTGGAGAGATAAGACGATGAAAAGAAGAAAGAGGAAAAAAGAAATAGAAGAAAGGAAAAAGAAGGAAGAGAAAATTAAAAAAAAAAAAAAGGAAAAAAGATTGTGTTGGGGCTTTTAACGCGCTAAACTGAAGTGCAAATCACAACATATGCCACATCAGCTGAAAGGTAGCACTAATTCTAATTTGAACAAATACAAGGGGTCTAGGATCCCGCAAAGTTAAATGGTGCATCTGATAAAACGAATAATCCCAAGAGGGTAATTATGTATTATTTAAAATTTTGATTAGCGAGGGTAAGGCCCTGCAACAAAATGAGCCAAGGCCCATCATTATCCGAAAGGTCAGCCCACACCAGCTACTTCGCATCATTGCCAAACAGGCCCAATATCAGTCAATCAGCTGAAGGTTGAGCTTTCAGAGCTCACAGTGGGTGCAAACCGAGTCAAAGAGTGAGCGACGAGCGAGTCAGAAAGCGAGAGAGAAGATGTTTCTCCGAAGAGTAGCGAGGCCGTTGATGATGATGGCGAAAGTGAAGGAGACAACAGGGATCGTAGGTCTCGATGTGGTCCCAAATGCGAGGGAAGTTTTGATTAATCTTTACAGGAAAACCCTAGAAGAGATCAAGGCTGTCCCGGAGGACGAGGGATACCGGAAAGCCGTCGAAAGCTTCACGCGCCACCGCCTCAGTGTCTGTCAGGAGGAAGATGATTCGGAAATGATCGAGAAGCGGCTTGGTTGTGGCCAGGTTGAAGAGTTAATTGAAGAAGCCCAAGATGAGCTTAAGCTCATCGGTCACATGAACGGTCCGTACAATAACAAACTTTCTGTATCTTCTATTTATGTGTGTGTGCGCGCGCGCGTTCCTTTTTATTTTTTCTCTTTGGTTTTACTGACGGAATGGTTGATGAGATAATAGTAGATCCATATTTTGATTTACCTGTTTGGAACCGTAATTATGGGGATTGAGAAATGTAGGACAGTGAGAAGAAACTATTCTTTTGGTAAGATGACCTTACCCCTACCCTAGAGGGCTAGAGAGGCTGTTTCCGGGAGATCCTCGGCTCTAAGAATATCTGTGATAACAAAACCCAAAAAATAATATCAGCAACTTGAGAAACAACAAATAAATGAAAAAACAGTAATACAATCATTATGCAAAAGTGTGAAACACAACATAAATCGCTAGCAGTGCTAGACAAAATACTATCATACTCGTCGGAACAAAGAGGGAAACCGTGACAAAGAGGAAAGCCGCTCGACTACCTTTTAACCTACAACCCCAATGCTCGACCTCCACACCTTCCTATCAAGAGCCATGTCCTCGGAAATCTGGAGCCGCGCCATGTCCTATTTGATCACCTCGCCCCAATACTTCTTGGGCCGCCCTCTATCTCTTCTCATACATGCCAAAACCAACCGCTCACACCTCCTAACCGGGGTATCTAAGCTTTTTATCTACACGTGTCTGAACCATCTAAGTCGCTCTTCCCGTATCTTGTCGTCCACCGGAGCCATGCCCACCCTCTCCCGAATATCTTCATTCCTGATCTTATCCAGCCTGGTGTGCAAACACATCCATCTCAACATCCTCATTTCTGCTACTTTCATCTTCTAGATATGTGAATTCTTGACTAGCCAACACTCAGCCCCATACAACATGAACGGTCTAACCACCGCTCTATAGAAATTACCTTTAAGTTTCGGTGGCACACTCTTGTCACACATGACTCTAGACGCTAACCTCCATTTCATCCACCCCACCCCAATACGGTGCGTAACATCCACGTCGATCTCCCCATCTCCCTGGATAATTGACTCTAAGTACTTAAAACTTTCTCTCCTGAGGATGACCTGTGTGTCAATCTTGACTTCCACATCCGCTTCCTCTCTCACGTCGCTGAACTTACATTCCACATATTCCGTCTTAGTCCTACTCAACTTGAAACCTTTAGACTCCAGGCCTTCCTCCATACCTCCAGTCTCCCATTAACGTCGATTCGCGTCTCATCGATCAGAACTATATCATCAGCAAACAACATACACCATGGCATCTCTCCTTGGATATGGTGTGTCAGAGCGTTCATCGCCAGGGCAAATAAGAACGGACTGAGCGCAGATCCTTGGTGTAACCCCATAACCACCGGAAAAGGCTCTGAGTCACCTCCCACAGTCCTAACTCGAGTCATAGCTCCATCATACATATCCTTTATCGCCCTAATGTAAGCCACCGACACCCCTTTCACCTCTGGACACCTCCAAAGGACGTCCCTGGGACCTTGTCATACGTCTTCTCTAGATCAATAAACACCATATGCAAATTCCTCTTCCTATCCCTGTATTCTTCCACCAACCTCCTGATAAGGTGGATAGCTTCCGTAGTAGAACGACCCGGCATGAACCCGAATTGGTTTTCTGATATAGACACCGCCCTCCTTATCCTCCCTTCCACCACCCTCTCCCAGACTTTCATGGTATGACTTAGTAACTTGATACCCCTATAGTTGTTACAATTCTGGAATATTACCTTTGTTCTTGTACACCGACCATTATACTCCACCGCCACTCATCAGGCATCCTCTTCGTCCTGAAGATAACGTTAAACAACTTAGTCAGCCACTTCAAGCATGCTCTACCCGCATATCTCCAAATCCGGTCGCTTTGCCCCGACTCATCTTACCCACCGCACCCATGACCTCCTCAACCTTAATGCACCTACAATACCGAAAGTCGCGGTGGCTCTCGGAGTGCCCCATTTGCCCCAACACAATGTTACCATCCCCATGAATGTCAGGATAAGACGATTAAAAAAGAAGGAATGTCTGGATAAGAAAAGTTGTTCTTTTTTGTTCCCATTTTTCTGATAGGTGAATTACATTAAAATCTTCCTGGGTGATTCCACAGCAATTTCTACAAAAGCCTGATATCGGGCTGATAGATTCAAGGATTTGCATTAGAAGCACACAAGGATGTGATTGGTGAAATGTCTTACATCCTATCATACAAAATTTAGTTCTTTTTGGGCCGCTGAGTATTTGAACATGCACCGTGCAGCTTTCAAGCTCCTACTTTCTCTATATGGTTGTTTTTAGCACCGTATATTCATGGCCTTTAAGTAGTGAATCTTTACTACTTTTGATTGCCTAACAGTGTGTATTTAGTGATTATCTTCCAAAATTTGCATTTTCTCACGTTTGCTAAGTTTGCTCTAGCAATTTACACTCAAGTTCCTTCTTTCAGTAAGGTTTTAGGTATCGGATCTATCGGTTGTGTGATAGATTTGGATAATAACGTAGAAACCTCTTGAGTATCATGTTTTCATGCCTCAGATACATGGCCATTTCCTCTCTTAGGCTGAATTGGCTGAAACTTCATTCTTTAGGTTTGATAGATCTATTACATAGAAACACATTGCCACAGAATATATAAATCTTTATGAAATTGCTGCACCTCATTGTTTTATGTTGGATGATACTAACTATGAGATCTATTTTACATGTGATCATAATCATCCAAGTCTGTGCCCCTATTATCTCTACAACTAATGACGCCTCAACCATCTAGAGTAGCTACACTGGTCTCTCTCCATGGTGCTAGCCTATATTTTCTTTTTTGCTCTATTGTTTTTGAGAAGTAAATGTGAACAAATATTTTGCCACACCCCAATTATTAGCCTAAGCATCTTTGCGCTAACTAAGTAAACTACATAGTCTACTCACTATACCCATTCCATTCTTCCACTTTGTAGCCATTCTCTCCTATATATCATTTTATTGCCTGAAAAATCATTGTAAAGTATAAAGCTCTATTTACTTTACCGATCCAACAAAGTATTGTCTGAAAAGAGTCTTTAAGATATTATTCACTCTCAGCTTTGTAAAATGTTAAAATTATAGTAAATATTTTCAGGAAATCTGCTGTTTCTAATTTTGTATAGCCTCACAACAGTTTGCAACAAAAGATTATTGGGCTATGCCATTGCAACTGTTGAAGTCTTTGTTTAGTTGGTTAGTCTATGGAGCAGTCAAGAAAAAGCTTTTAGGCTGATCATCGGGATCAATTTCAAATCAAAGTTGTTTATACTTCGATTGGGGGGGTTAAAACTTGTTAATCCAAGTGACTTCTCAAAAAACTTGTTAACCTATGTGGTAAAAAGTTTGCTATTTGCACTATGTAAATCTTGGTCAAATCTGTATGAGATCAGTACCACTTCGCTGCTGATATTTATACAGCCATTTGCATCAAAGGGAAGAAAATCTGGACTTTACTTATATTAAGCTTAGGAGGCTTCTTGTTTGTGGTTGTGTACTCATTTCTATGTGTTCATTTGTCTTATCACCTGTGGGGAATCTGAAATTTCACTTTCCGTGTTATGTATTTGCTTTTTTTCTTTTTTTGCAAGCTAGTGGGTAAATCTTTTATTGGAGGTCCTTAAGTTTGGCTTCAAATAAATAAAGCTACTTGCTTCCTGTCAAATTAGTTACTTTCTTTTATTTATTTTATTCATCTTCTTTGAGATTGTTAAGAAATGAACCTTGGGCCTAATTCGAACCACAAAACTTAGCTCATGTAGTGAGTATTTTTTTCAAGAATATCCCTCCTCTGGTGTGGGACAACCTGTTCCCTCAACCTGTGTGGGACACTTAACATCCCTCCTCCGCATGCCCAGGACTGAACCTTGTTGAAAATATACTCAATTCTGGAACATTGAAGTAATCGAGTTAGAATATCTACTCACTAATCATTTGAGTTGATGAAACTTGTAATAATGCATCTAGACTTTATATTTTATCAAATAAAGTGACAATTTGTATGTGGTTCATCCTTTCATAAAATACAGGATTTAAAGCAACTTTTAGCTGCTTCCGCTGAGATTTATTGAAAGTTTTGTCCTATTTTGTGTACTTATTGTACTATGTACATCTGATTTTTTAATTTTCTCTTTCACTCTTTCTTTTATATGCATTCATGTCCATCAGAATGCTTAAAAAGGTCTACAGGTACACATTCCTTGGAATCTGAGTTAGATTGCATATGCTACCATTTTTATATGGGTATTAGAATATTATTCATTACTTACGCCTTTGTTTTCAGTTTTCTGTGTTGAAGTGGTGTCATGTCTGCTAAGCTTGATCATATCCCCTTCCCCAACCCTCCCCTGCTGCCTAATGGGTAAAGACCCTAATTTTGTGCATAGAGTTTATATGACAATCAAAAATATGTTTGATCATAAAAACATCTTATTGGTCTTTCTTCATGATCCATTGAGGGAAACTTCAGAGGCAGATTTCTTTTAGAGAAGAGGTCGATTTAAGAATTCTGAATGGGAAAATTTAACCTATTAATCAACCTCTTTGGGGGTGAAGTTATGATATGTATTATATGCGCTTAAGAGTATTTTCAGTTTTATTTTCCATTTAACCTAAAGCCATGATCAATGGTTTTTCTTTTACAGAGTGGAAACCTTGGGGTGTTCCCGATGATTATGAGTGTGAAGTTATTGAAAATGATGCTCCAGTACCCAAGCACATTCCCCTTCACCGTCCTGGTCCCCTTCCTGAGGAGTTTTATAAGACACTGGAGGCTGTTACTTCTGGCACGTTGGAGACTTCAAAGAAAGATGAGCCTGCAATTGCATCAGGTGAATCCCAACCAAAGTAGCATCTCAATGGTGACTCTTTGTACCGATCAATCCATTTCAAGATCCAAAACTGAATGTGCTCACTGTCTCATCCTTGTGTTCTTTTTTTGTTGTTGAGAATGCTCTCATCCTCGTGTTCTTCTCTTTGTGCTATTCTTATATAATCCTTCCATTAGATTAACCGGATTTGTGGACACAAAAGCTTGAACGATTAGTTAATAAAAACAAACCGACTCTGGTTGCAACGGTGTATTTATTTCTGTTGTGAAGCTACATAACAATTTTCCAGTCATCAAAAAGCATCACAATGTTAAGTAAGGAGCCTAATTTCATCTGTGATTGAGATAAGATGTTTAATTTTTGTCCACATCGGAGCAACACTCTGTACTTCTATATCAATCGCAAAGTCAGATGCTGTGTCTGAGCCTAGAGAATTATTTGTAGAAAAGAGGGTTTTCCGTTGTGTAGACCACGTGGTCTGTGCCCCGTGCATTTTTTTATTTTTGAACTTGTCCTCAGGAATACTAGACTCATTTGGATGTTCAGTTGGTACACTCAATAATCAGGACATCACTCTTCTGAAAGACAAAATTCTGAGAACTCTTGAATTTTTTTTTTTTTTGAAAATTAGTGTTGAAAAAGATCCCTATGCGAAATATACAAGTCACTGATGTTGTCGGTTTAGGAACTTTCAACAATATGTGTCTGATTTTCATTTTATTTTCCTTCTTCATAATATGATAATGGAGTTGACTTCCGATAATGCTAATTGAAATGGTTAGTCTGCTTGGTGTCCTGGCTTGTGCATAAGCTTTTATTCTGGACAAGAACTGGCCTAAGCCACCTTATTATAAAAGAAAGAAGAATTGGCCTAAACTACCAAGCAAGCCTGTGTGCTTTTAAATTTCGATAACCTATGATCTCCATTCTCCAACATATATTTACTTTATTCACCCTCGAATTTTTTTGCACAAAATCAAGTCCATCCTTTTCTATTAGTGCTTTGAATTTAGTTTTCCCCGTAAGATTCAGCTTTTCCAAGTAGTTTGTGCTAAAAATAAGAGAAAAGCCAACTTATTTTAAGAAACTTAGCTCAATAGTAATATAAAACAAGAAAATAGACAAGAAAATAGGAAGCAAGAGATGAGAGATTTTTATTTCTTTTATATATTCAAGTATCTACAATGTGATGCACAAACTCTCTATTTATAGGATGACATTGGTTAATACAAAGGGATGTCATGAACATGATATTAACTATTGAGAACACGGGGAAGATGATGGGGAGGTTTTAAAGGTACGGGAGTTACAACTATAATAGTGAGAAGTAATGGGTATTATCTACATAATGGAGAAAAGTAGTGGAAGTCATATTTGATTAGTGAACATTTATATAATATGTATTTTATAACATTCCTCCTTGGATGTCGACAGATAATGTGCCTCGTTAAAACCTTACTAAGGAAAAACCCTGTGGGAAAAAATTTTAGTGAAGGAAAAAGAGTACGCATATCTTGTAATACGCATTATTTGCTGCCATTAAAAACCTTGCCAGAAAAATTCGGTGGGATAAAATCTTAGCTAAGGGAAAAAGAGTACATCACGTATTTGCCTCCCCTGATGAAAACATCAATTTGTTTCTCCGAGATGACGTGTTCCGATCTTGTATACCAACTTCTTAAATATTGAGGTTGCTCATGCTTCACTGAACAGAACACCAAGTTATCAATTGAACAAATTTGTTGAACATCAAATGAAATATATGCTTTATTCTGTCTCCTTTAATATATCCTTCTTTCTATTGAGCTATGCAAGCAGCATCGTCTTCAATATTATTGGTTCTCTTCAAAAAAAAATCACACGTCTCATTCGTGTTGAGTCACTTAATTTATAAGTTGTTAGTATCTTGGTATGAAGAACGAACTTCATGTAATGCCCTACATTTGCATAACCAATAAAACTTTGGCAATATTTGTTAGAACAAGCAAATCTATATCAAGGATTCCTTTTGCAATATAAGAATAATCGTATTTTAATATATCCACATAGGAGTAAAACTATATTTACTAGCATATTGTTATGCTCATAGTTCTAGCAAGATAAATTAATGCACCAATGACACTAGACACAAAAATAAATCATGTATGTTATGATTGCTCTAGTCCACATATGGATTTGCTTGAAGCTTTATTTAATAAATTTCCTGACAACCTTAATAGGCTTCAGAACAATTTAAATTCTTCAAGAATTTTCATTATTCGCATATCAAATGTATTGTTAGGCCAAAACCTGAAATGACTACATCCACTGCAGAAGAACATGTCTTCGTATAATCAATGCCATGATATTTGCAAATCTTCTTGTGCCACAAGTCATATTTATGTCTATCGACTTGATTTTACATTTCACTTTCAGGTGTTGGGACTATCCGTCTAATTTCACATTTTTCAGGTGAAATCACTTTTCATTGCGTATTTTTTCATCTGGTCAATCATTTATCTGTCCAAATTTCATGATAGATTTGAGCTCAAGATCCTCGTCGATATTAATAATATTGACCGCTATATTATATCAACAATATCGTCGACGATCATTTTATATCGGTTCCATCGTTACCCACTAAAGACATAACTTATTGAGATCTCTTTATCTCATTATTTTCAGGTACCCTAGCCTCTCCCATGAGGTCTTATAAAGTGTTATGCCATGGTGCTCTTATAAAGCAGTTGCCTCCCTATTATGACCATCTTGAATATTTGCTCATCTCCTTCTTCAAGGAGTTTTTTTATCTTTGGAACCGATTAGTCTATACGCTTCATGTGTGTCATAAACTCTGTCCATCATGGACTTTATTCTGTTTGGAGCATTAACAACTAAAATATGACATTTAGCTTTGGGCAGCAAATGTGCCTGACAATATTTGAATTATCACTTGAACTTCAAGTTTACATTTTTTTGTACGAGGATCTATATGTACTCATAATTATTCATTTCATGTATCACTTTTTCAGCTACCCATTTCTCCCCTAATGTTGAGATCACCAACACATTCTTCAACCTTCTTTGAGAATACATCTTTGTGCATTGTGGTGGCATAATTAAATCATATAGCACAATCATATTTCTAGATGAAAATTATTTGGTTCCTGACTCAGAACTAATTATGATAAGGAGAATTTATCATAACTTGTTGGCGAGAAGCGTACAAGTGTTGTTGTATATTAAATAATAATCCTCATGCCAAATTTCTATTTGAGAGTTTTATTCTCATAACCAATGGTTTAGCTTAATTGGAGGCATATAATTTCTGCTAAATCAACTTGTATTTAAACCAGCATTATCAAGATAAATTATCATAATTTTTATTCTGGAACTATGTTCTAATAATTTGAGCAAGGAACCTGCAAAAGTCAAACTGCACATGTGATCATAGAATAGATGCATCTATTAAAATCATATAATAATAAACGGTCCACATGGCAGGTGACTGGGCCCATATATATATCACCTTTTATGCGTTCCAAAAAGCAGGGAATACAATCCCAACTCCAGCTGCTATAATTATCAAATTATTATGAGAATAAGTCGTACATGAGAATTGTCGAAGGATCTCCGAATTTTTCAATATATGCCAATGTGAAATCTCAATCATTTTTCACATCATAATTAAACCGGGATGAAAACTGGTCATGCCAACTAATATTTATTTCAGTAAACCTCTAGTTTACTTGTGGCATGTGATTCCATCATCATGTTTATAATTGTGTAGCATAAATAGAAGAAAAATTGGGTGACCTTTTATATTTACCTTGTATGATTATAGTAATATGAAGATATTCAATCTTACTTTTATTTATAGTTTCAATATGCCAACTACTTTGGCTAATATATTTGAAACTCAAAAAGTTTCTTTTGAGACTTACTACAATATCAATGTCATGAACAATTTCATTCATCTGGGTAGTAACAAATTAACTCTTCAATTGATTTTTTACTACAAAACTTTTTTCTCACCATCCATATGGTGAATGTCTCATTCACGGAGAAAAAATAAATTATTATAGTCATGGTCAATCATCATAAGCAAAATCATTTTGTGCTTTAGTTTTGCCTTTAATAACCTTTAATAAGGTATGTCAAAATATGCTTGGCGTACCACATGCACGCGACCAATGACATATTCATGTAACCACACAGTAATATTCATTATCTTTCTTTCTCTCAAACCTCCCTTAGAGGTGAGTTGTGGTGTGTTCTAATCATGCATTGCATTTATTCATTACTTTTGTCACATATTGTAACAATCACCTTCAGGAATGAATCTGCAGTCTCAATGCTTATCACAAGTCACATTCCCTTCAAAGAATGGGGTATAATTATCGCGACGTGCTTTATAAATTTTCCATACCAATTTGATGGTAAATATTTCCTTCACCTTTTGAAGGATTACTTCGAGAACCCTTATTGTTCTCCTTTTATAGTTACCATAGTGATAACAATTATTATTTCGTCTCTTGCCATGCCCTCGTACATTCATACAGTCATGAAAAATTATTTTATTTATTTTAAGACTTATCATATACTGATACCACCTTCGCTTTATTGAATAGAGCATATCAAGTAGGACGAACTTCATAATTTTTCATCGAAAGCGCACTTTTCGCCTCAATCATCATTGTATCATAATTATGGTGTATTGCGACTCAAACCAATGCCCTATCCATATAAAGGCATGTTATGCCATAATGAGTTGGGACTCAAACCCAATATTTGACCTTATCATCATGATGCACCACGGCTCAAACCCGATGTCTTATCCTCAACCAGTGACATAACAGGTAAAGCGTGTTGAGGCTCACCCTCGAGCATTTAAAAATATTAATGATCACACCACTGTTCATATATTTGTTACAATTCAGTAAGCAATATTTGCTTATGAGACGGACGTGTACCACATATATTCAAAGTATAATAGTGTATCAAGGTAAGACTATTTAGTGACTTTGATAAAAATTTCATTTCTGAATATATAGAGTAATACACATCACCTACTAAACATTATTGCTATACCTTTTAAAACAACAACTAACATTTAGGTGAAAGTCTCAAGATGTGAATTTATACCTCTGAATCCCATTCAAGTTCATCAAATTTTAGACTAGAAAAGAATTACTTCCCAAAAAAATTATATGCTATATTGGTCACTTTTACACTGAGTATGTAAAACTTAAAAATTAATTAAGTTATTCCATTAAGAGGGAATAACTTCTCATAGGCTTTATGAAACAAAATTACTTTGGATATACAAAGGCTATTAAGAAGGAATAAATGATCATCCTTTTGATTCTCAAATTTTGACTTACGTGCAAAACAATTTGCATACCAGTAATGTTTAACTTCACGTGGTGGTTAGATTACATTACTTTTAGAAACTAAAAAGAGTACGTATGAATTGATTTTGCATATACGAATCAAAATAGTTTAGTTTTAAAATTGGTTGAAACTTATTTTCAAATCATAAATAAATTCCAACAGAAGCATACATGATTATATACCTTTTTTTCTTGGTTCCATCAGTCATTTTCTTCTCGATTCTCGTATTGAGGTGAATTTAAAACATGGGCCGAAGAAGAACCAAACTTAGTTTGAAATGATTAGAGAATCATGCTGATAACGTATTAAGAAATTTAGCTCAAAGTAATAATATAAAACAAGAAAATAGACAAGATTATAAGGAGCAAGAGATGAGAGATTCTTTTTTTTTTTTTCATATATTCAAGTATTTACGATGCGATGTTCAAACCCTCTATTTATAGGATGACGCTGAAGTAATACAAAGGAATGTCATGAGCATATTATTAACTATTGAGAACATGAGAAAAATCATGAGAAGGTTATATAGGTATGAGAGTTATAACTATAATGACGAGAAGTGAGAAATTATATCTGATTAGTGAACATTCATATAATATGTATTTTATAACAACTTATGTATTATAGAGACATAATTAATTTCAATAGAATCTTCTGGAATGTTATTTACTCACTTAGCTATCCGTGACAAATAAGGTTGTATGTTTGACTTTATCTGGCATTAGTGTGAACTGTTAACAATTGAATTTAGCTTAATAGTAGTTGACGTTCTAAAATGTTGTGTCCACACCAACCGTGGTCAATCCGATGACATTATGTGGGGTTAGTGTGAACAAGCTGAGTTGAGCTTTAATTGTTGGATTTTCCGAAATTTAATGTCGTCCACCAACTCTGATCAATCTCATATGGAATACTACAACACACAGAAGAAAAAAAATGATGATTAGTATAATTAGAAAAGAAGCACATAGACATTTAAACTAGGCTTGTTTTCTTAACTATGTAAACGTGGTTTTGTTCTTTGAATCTCGAGCCAAGTGCAATAACTTGGTTTTGCATCTATTATTTGTAATATATCTGGACTCATGAAAATTTTGTTATGTAATAGGAGGTACCAGTACAAAAATTCTCTCTTATACTTAGGCCTAGAATTTGTATATTTTTTTAACAATTGTGATTCAACTCTGAGGACTTTTATCCTTTTAATTCCCATTTAGAATAAATGTAAATCTGAACCCCTCCTCCAATGAACTGAAAAAGAAGAAGAGCTATATGTTAACTTCTAGCGATTTCTAACTCATGTGAAAGAGAGAGATGTTTTTCAATGAAATTTCTGAGTGTGTGTTGTGGGCAGAGGCGGACTTATGGCTTAGGTTGAGGGGTCACTGGACTCCGTAAATTTCGGCAGAAATTTTGTATATGTATATTTGTATACCTTGAAAATGATTAATTTAAATTACTTGACATTCTTAACATTAAAAGCCTTTAGGGGCACTGATTGAAAAGAATATTATGCCCCGTTAAATTGTGGTTGTGGGGGTGCGGGGTTAATCGGATGCAAGTTGAGCAATTAACAGTAATGCAAGTGGATCGTGAACGTGAACAGATGCATAATAACAATCTTTTTTCTTTGTTTAATCGAATGCAAGTTGGGCCACTAATCGGTTCACCCCTTATGAAATTGAACAATAGCTAGACCATAATTTGTGCAAACTAATTAATTTGGTAAACTAAATAACAGTCTCCTAATGAAGTCCTTAGCATCACATAGAGTCATAATGACTTGTAGGTGTGTAAAGCAAATCGATAAATTATACCAAACTAATAAAGCGAGTCAAATCGACAAATTAATTGGTATTAGAAAAAGAATAATTGATTTTGTTTGTTATTAACTAAAAAAAATCAAATAAATATTGAACCCCAATGTCTCCCACATTTAATATTTTCATACATAAAGATATTTAATATAGTATGATTTTTAAATATTTCTTTAACTTTGTCATATTTTTTGTTTCTTAACCTTTTAACACCAAGTTTGGATTTACAATTTTAATTCACTGCCCAAATGTTTAATTGTTTGGATTTACGGACGGTTTTAATTCACTGCCCAAGTATTTAATAAACTGACGCAATTAATTTGACTTAGTGAATAAAAAAATTCGAACTAAGCCAACTTATAGACAACCCTAATTACTAGAAAGAAAAGATGAAAATTTCCTCCGCACTTCAATTTTTTTTCTCTTAAATAGTTTACCAAATTTGACCTGATTTACTTCAATAGTTACTTTGGTATTTCAATGTTAGTATTTTCATCCTAGAAAAATAGGGCGATTTAGTCATACCCTATATAGCAGTCACCTTTTAATCTATACCTTATTTTTTAAAATTATTGATTTGGTAGCCAGCTGACAAAAAATTTGCACTAATATGACCATTCTACCCCTGACATAACATATAAAAATCACGCACCTCCTTCTCTTCTCATATTTGAATCACGCACAAAACACTTCGTCTCTTCTCATATTTGAATCATGCACAAAACACTTCACCGATCCTCCTCCATCACTCCGTCTCTTCTCAGATCTCCTCTCGCAAACCAGAAATTTGAACCAGACTCAAATTCAAAAATTCATATTGTAAGTTTTCGAATTTGACTGAGTTCATGATACCTGAGATGTTGTAGTTTTGGACTGCATAACATGCTGTAGTTTTTGCTAAAGTTTTGGTTTATTTAAAAAAAATTAGGGTAAATTTTTTGCTTTATTTGCTAAACAATTTATTTTTTTGGCTAAACAATTTGTTTTTTGATGAGTTTTTTCAAAAACTTTTTCTTTAATTAAGGTATAATATTAAAAAAAGCGCAGAAAAACATTCAAAGCATTCAGTGCTGAAGTTTTTCTCCTGGATACAATAGATTTGTCATGACCTTTTCGAAAAACCTCAGCACAAATATGCTGAAGTTTTTTAATTCATTTTCTAATACTTCAACAGTGTTGAAGTTTTACTCCTGGATACAATAGATTTGTCATGACCTTTTCGAAAAACCTCAGCACAAATATGCTGAAGTTTTTTAATTCATTTTCTAATACTTCAACAGTGTTGAAGTTTTACTCCTGGATACAATAGATTTGTCATGACCTTTTCGAAAAACCTCAGCACCAATATACTGAAGTTTTTTAGTTCATTTTCTAATACTTCAGCATTGAATGTGTTGAAGATTTTCTCCTGGATATAATAGATTTGTCATGAAAAACCTCAGCACAAATATGCTGAAGTTTTTTAGTTCATTTTCTAATAGTTCAGCACTGAATGTGCTGAAGTTTTTCTCCTGGATACAATTGATTTGTCATGAAAAACCTCAGCACCAATATGCTAAAGTTTTTTAGTTCATTTTCTAATACTTCAGCACTGAATGTGCTGAAGATTTTCTCCTGGATATAATTGCCATGAAAAACCACAGCACAAATATGCTAAAGTTTTTTAGTTCATTTTCTAATACTTCAGCACTGAATGTGCTGAAGTTTTTCTCCTGGATACAATTGATTTGTCATGAAAAACCTCAGCACAAATATGCTGAAGTTTTTTAGTTTATTTTCCAATACTTCAGCACTGAATGTGCTGAAGATTTTCTCCCGTGCTATGTAATTTTCTCCTACATGCTCGAGTTAAATATATTTTGTGCTTAACTTTTGTCCTACATTAATCAGCTTTTTCATGAGCTTTGTTCTATTGTTCATTTGCTCAAAATTCAGCTTTTTTCATAATTAAATTCTTATGCTAATCCTTGACATTAAACATGCTTCTCTAGGATGAGTTCAGTTTGCGTTGTACTTAATTTCAATGAGAGGTGGACTACTGACTTCAAATACTTGGATCATGATACAAAGCTTGTTCTTATTAATAAACAAGTATCATTCAATTCTTTCCTGAAAAAAATTAGTGAAGTTACAAATATTGATTCAAGCGGATATTCTGTAAAGATATGGTTTGATATCAAACTAAATACAAGCAAAGGTATGCTTGTAACTTCAGATGAAGAACTCAGTACTTGTATACATTTGCTCACAACTGATTCAGTCTACAAGAATTGTCATTTTGTCGTCGAAAAAATACAACGTTCTGCAACATTCAACCAATCTCTTGACAGTATAGCAGCTTCAGAACAATTTGGTGATTATCAATATGATCTAGGGCAGCCAATAGTGGTAGTAGACAACGAGTAACAACTTTCTACCATTACATCTGCTTCAGAATATAAAATGCTACAACAATCACCCCCTCCTCCAATAAATTCATACCAATTTGTGAATGATCTAGAAGAAGAAGGGCAGCTAATAATGCAAATTGACAACCAACACACAATCCAACAAAATTTTTTGCTACCTTCTACAATAATAAGCAACAACGAAGATGAACAAAATATGAAATTAATACCGGTAACATCAGATACAATTGATAAAATTGCTGAAACTTCTAGTGCCTCTAAGAAATCAAGAAAAAGAGTGGCGGGAAAGCTGAAAGAATCTTCACCATGTAAAATACTTAGGAATGATGCATTTCCTGATGAAGTAAGAGTAGGATCAATTTTTGAGAACAAGGAAAATATGACTAAATTTTTCTACAGCTTGGAGATAACCCAAAAGGTTGAATTCACAGCTGTTAGATCATGTTCAAAGAGATATGAGCTGAAATGCATTGAGGAGCAATGTGGTTGGATTGTGCGTGCTACCAGAATAAAAAATTCCACACTTTTCAGGGTGATAAAATATCATAACAACCATGAATACTCAGTTGATGCAAGAAAATCATATCAGAAGTATGCTACATCAAATTTTATAAGTGAACAAATTTTAGAACATGTTCGAGACAAAAAGATAGAGGTTACACCAGCCTTTGTAGAAAATGAAATGAAAAAGAAATTTGGAATTGACATTGGATATCACAAGGCATGGCGTGCTATTCAAAAAGCTATTGCTTGCATAAGGGGAACACCGGAAGAGAACTACCAGATTCTTCCTTCATACCTACACATGATGGTGCATAGAAACCCAGGAACATACACAAGCATAAAAAGAGATGAGCAGAATCGGTAAGAAAAACGAATACCAACCATCAGCCTGAAGTTAAACTTCACACCTTATGATTTTTTTTTGTTTCACTGTACATGTTTTGTTACATGTTCTTTGCTCTAGCAGCATCAATAGCTGGTTGGTCCTACTATAGACCTGTTATTGCAGTAGCTGCAATATTTTTAAAGTCAAAATATCGTGGCGTTCTATTTGTTGTTGTAGCAAAGGATCCAAACAATCAAATATTCTCTCTATCTTTTGGTGTAGCAGAATCAGAAAACAATGAGGCATACATTTGGTTCTTCAGAGAAATGAGAAAAGCAATTCAAGTTCGTCATGAACTGGTTTTCTTGTCAGATAGAAACCAGTCGATTGCAAATGGGATTAGAAAAGTTTATCCTGAAGCTCACCATGGTATCTGCCTCTATCACTTTGAGAAAAATTTAAAGCAAAGACATGCAAAAGCCATGGTAATAAATCTTTTTCAAAGCGCTGCAAGGTCATACAAACGTGAAGATTTTAATAAGTTAATGTCCCAACTCAAAAGTGTTGACAAGAAAATATACAATTACATAATGGAAGAGCCTCCAGAAAGATGGGCTCGATCGTGGTTCCCACGGCGACGTTATGATATGCTGACAACAAACATTGTAGAATCAATGAATTCCGTGTTACTAAAAGCAAGAGAAATGCCTATTTTAAGAATGTTAGATTACATCCAAGAAAAGTTGGGAGAGTGGTTTTACGAACGGAGGAAAAAAGCAAATGAAACTTTTTACAAAGTATCAATATGGGCAGAAGAAGAGATGACTAAGAAGATGGACTTGGCTTGCAAAATGATTGTGAGTATATTTATTAACTTGAGGATTTACTTTCAGCATATTTTCTCTATAGCATAATCACTTCTGCTTTTTATATCTGCTGCAGTGATGTACTGCTTACATATAAAAAACTTCATACTAGCTAAAGTTTTGTCCCTAGATTCTATAGTTTTGTCGTCATGAGTTTTTTGTAAAAACTTCAGCACCCGTCATGCTGAAGTTATGAGCTTTATGAAAAACTTTAGCAGAAAATACTAAAGTTAGTTCGCTCACTTGTAAAAACTTCAGCACACCATGTGCTGAAGTTTTGTCCTGGATATAGTTTTGTAGTCATGATCTTTTTAAAAAACTTCAGTATAATTACTTCTGCTTTTTATATCTGCTGCAGTGATGTACTGCTTACATATAAAAAACTTCATACTTTTTCTTTTTGAATCAATAATACACTAATATTTCTATTCCTTCTTAGGTGTTCAACCTTGATTCAATG
Organism: Nicotiana knightiana; assembly: GCA_005239525.1. Lineage (NCBI taxonomy): Eukaryota > Viridiplantae > Streptophyta > Magnoliopsida > Solanales > Solanaceae > Nicotiana > Nicotiana knightiana. Next base: position 36,251 of record ML438001.1, read on the forward strand.
TTGTTTAGAATAAATAGTGAAGGAATCGAATTCATTGTGGACTTAAAAAGGAGAACTTGTGACTGCTTGGAATTTCAACTTGATGAATTGCCCTGTCCACATGCAATTGCTGCTATTAATAAGAGATATTTGCAAAAATCTGATTACTGCTCAAATTGGTATTCAAAGGAAACATGGTTCAAAACATATGAAGGACATGTGAATACTGTGGGAGATCAAAAATCATGGGATATTCCACAAAATGTACAATCTGAGATCACAAAACCTCCCGATGTGGAGATTTTACAAGGAAGAAGACAAAAGAAGAGGCATATGCCAGCGACTGAATCAATACCATGGAAGTCTACCAAATACAATCGATGTAAATAAATTGGGCATAATAGAACAACTTGCTTATCTTCTCCAGCACCTCATCCATATTCGAAGAAACACGCTGAAAAATACTCCAATGTTCAATAATTCTTGGCAAAATTTATATTTTCATTTTTGTATGATATATTTCAAATGTGATTGTTTTCATACAAATAAAAAAAAGACTCTTGCACTCTTTTATATATTGCTGAAGTACAAACCACTTCTGCATAATTTCTTCCATTGAAAGCTTCCTACTTCCGCTTGCACCAGACATTCTTTCTTCAAAAAAAGATAAAAGACTAAGGATGAATATAAATTTTACAAAACTTAACTTCAGCCTCATAAATTTTCAGGCAATAAATGTAAATGTAAGATAAGTAGATGATAAAAGACAAAAAGTGGCTAGTAAATGCGAAAAAGATAAGTATCAATTTAAAAAAAATGCTGAAGTTTAGTCGTCATGAGCTTTTATGAAAAATGCTGAAATAAATTAGTTCATTTGTAAAGATTTCAGCACATAATGTGCGGAAGTTTTTATCACTGGATTTTATAGTTTAGTTTTCATGAGCTTTATGAAAAACTTCAGATGCTGAACTAAGTTAGTTCATTTGTAAAGACTTCAGCACATCATGTGCTGAAGTTTATATCACTGGATTCTATAGTTTAGTCTTCATGAGCTTTATGAAAAACTTCAGCACAAGATGCTGAAGTAAATTAGTTCATTTTTTAATACTTCAGCAACCACTGTGCTGAAGTTGTTATCCCTGGATTCGATAGTTTTTTAATATCCTATGCTGCACTTTTTGTCCCTGGATTCTATAGTCAATTAGTTCATTTGAAAAAACTTCAGCATATTATTTACCTAAGACAAAATAGACAAACGTATTTGATAATGCAAATACAAGAAAAATTTAAAAGATAGAGATGACATTATTCACACAATTCATTTTATTTTCACTAGAAATTACAATGAACAACAATAACAACAACAACAACAACAACAACAACAATAAGGAGGATCATCTATTTCGCCCTGGAGTTATATTCTAGTTTACCAGAAAAGCTATATCCCCCTTTTTGCTACACAAATGTTGTTTCTGACAAAACTTTACTATGGACGAACATATTTTGATCACTCCCCGTACCAACTATTTCTTCACAAGATGGAAATTTTTGTTGTTTGTGGTAGAAACCAAGATATGCCATTCTGATGTAAAAAGTTAGGGGGTTTTACATCAGACATGACTAGAAAATTATAGACATCAGACATAGGGGAATGAAGAGGAGTAGGTGCTATTGATGAAGAGTCATCTAAGGTTCGAAGATCTCCCAGGGGAATGAATATCTCCATGACTAGAAAATAGGAGACATTTCTACTGGACAGCCTTCTCAAATGAGATTGGATAACCTTGACAACTACGTTCAAGGTTAATCATGTGCTGGAATAATTCATCGACAATAAAATTTGGTTTGATTCTTTTCCAATCAGCCTTTATTTGATCCCACTTTTGCATAAGGTTATACATTGGTACGTTATTGTTCCAATCAAACTTCAAACTATCCCACTTTTATAAAATTTCTTCCATTTAAAGCTTCGTACTTCCACTTGCAACAGACATTCTTTCTTTTAAAAAACGATGAAAGACTAAGGATGAATATAAATTTAAAGAAATATGATAGAAGTCTAAGGATAACTATGAAATTTTTCAAGTGAAGAGATTATTAATATCGCCAATGAGTGCACCTAATCAATTTATTATCAATAAATGTAAAAGTAACTTTTCATCTGTTTTACTGTTTTAAGTTCAGAGAAATTCAATGTAAAAAGATAAGTAGGTGGTAAAATAAGTAATATGTAGTTGGCACCCAGTAACTATAAATTTTTCAAGTGAAGAGATTATTAATATAGCCAAAGAGTGCACCTAATCAATTTATTATCAATAAATGTAAAAGTAACTTTTCATCTGTTTTACTGTTTTAAGTTCAGAGAAATTCAATGTAAAAAGATAAGTAGGTGGTAAAATAAGTAATATGTAGTTGGCACCCAGTAACTATAAATTTTTCAAGTGAAGAGATTATTAATATAGCCAAAGAGTGCACCTAATCAATTTATTATCAATAAATCTAAAAGTAACTTTTCATCCGTTTTACTGTTTTACGTTCAGAGAAATTCAATGTAAAAAGATAAGTAGGTGGTAAAATAAGTAAGTGGTATTTACTTCAGCCTGTCCACAGTATTTGTACTGTAATAAAATAACTTCAGCCTCATAAATTTTCAGACAATAAATGTAAATGTAAGATAAGTAGGTGATAAAAATTAGCTCGTAAATGCTAAAAAGATAAGTATCAATTTAAAAAAATATGCTGAAGTTTAGTCGTCATGAGCTTTATGAAAAACTTCGCTGAACTAAGTTAGTTCATCTTTAAACACGTCAGCACCTTACGTGCTGAAGTTTTTATTACTGGATTCTATAGTTTAGTCGTCATGAGCTTTATGAAAAACTTCAGCACAAGATGCTGAAGTAAATTAGTTCATTTTAAAATACTTCAGCTACCATTGTGCTGAAATTTTAGTACCTGGATTCGATAGTTTAATCGTCATGAGCTTTATGAAAAACTTCAGCACAAGATGCTGAAGTAAATTAGCTCATTTTATTACTTCAGCTACCATTGTGCTGAAATTTTAGTACCTGGATTCGATAGTTTAATCGTCATGAGCTTTATGAAAAACTTCAGCACAAGATGCTGAAGTAAATTAGCTCATTTTATTACTTCAGCTACCATTGTGCTGAAGTTTTTATCCCTGGATTCGATAGTTTAGTCGTCATGAGCTTTATGAAAAACTTCAGCACAAGATGCTGAAGTAAATTAGCTCATTTTATTACTTCAGCTACCATTGTGCTGAAGTTTTTATCCCTGGATTCGATAGTTTAGTCGTCATGAGCTTTATGAAAAACTTCAGCAAAAGATGATGAACTAAGTTATTTCATTTTTAAATACTTCAGCTACCATTGTGCTGAAGTTTTACTACATGGATTCGATAGTTTAGTCGTTATGAGCTTTATGAAAAACTTCAGCATTTTATGCTGAAGTAAAATAGTTCATTTGTAAACACTTCAGCATGTAATGTGCTGAAGATTTTATCCTTGGAGTCGATAGTTTNCGGGGAGCAAAGATAATGAAGGAGACGTCCAGAAATTTCATGTGTGAAGGAGACTGGCCACAGTTTGTGGTGCATCACAAATATCCCAGAACTCGAGTTTGTCATGCACCACAATCTGTGGCAAGTCTCCTTCACATATGAAATTTCAGGACGTCTTCATTATCTTTGCTTTCACAACCTGTTACTATTGCCCCTGCTGCAGCAAGTAGTAATACAGTGGCCGCAACTGTGGATCATAGTTTACTAAAAAATGTTAATCCTTATAATGAGAGTACCACCTCACTTGTCAACCGGTATCTTTCTATGTCAAGGGCAACGATAGAACCCACATAGTTGGAAGCACTAGCAAACGACTGTCATTGCTATCGTTTTCCTTGGCATAGAAAGATACTGGTTGACAAGTGAGGTGGTACTCTCATCATAAGGATTAACATTTTTTATTAAACTATGATCCACAGTTGCTGCCACTGTATTACTACTTGCTACAACAGGGGCAACAGTAACAGGTTGTGAAAGCACAGATAATGAAGGAGACGTCCAGAAATTTCATGTGTGAAGGAGACTGGCCACAGTTTGTGGTGCATCACAAATATCCCAGAACTCGAGTTTGTCATGCACCACAATCTGTGGCAAGTCTCCTTCACACATGAAATTTCAGGACGTCTCCTTCATTACAATTGTGCTGAAGTTTTTATCCCTGGATTCGATAGTTTATATAGCCAAAGAGTGCACCTAATCAATTTAATATCTATAAATGTAAAAGTAAATTTTCAGGTCTGTTTAATGCTTTACGTTCAGAGAAATTGAATTTTATAAGATAAGTAGGTGGTAGGTGAAACTAGTAAATGTAAAAAATATAAGTATCAAGTTAAAACAAAAAACATCTTTATGAAAAATTTCAGCACAAGATGCTGAAGTCAATTAGTTAATTTGTAAAATCATCAGCACCGCATATGCTGAAGTTTTTTCCTTAATTCTATAGCTTTGTCATGAGCTTTTTTTAAAACTTCAGCACAAGAAGCTGAAGTTAATCAGTTCATTTGTAAAATCTTCAACACCGCATGTGCTGAAGTTTGTTTAGTCTTCATGAGCTTTATAAAAAACTTCAGCACAAGATGCTGAATTAAGTTAGTTCATTTGTAAAGACTTCAGCACATAATGTGCTGAAGTTTGTTTAGTCTTCATGAGCTTTATAAAAAACTTCAGCACAAGATGTTGAACTGAATTAGTTCATTTTTTAATACTTCAGCAACCATTGTGCTGAAGTTTTAATACCTGGATTCGATAGTTTAGTCGTCATGAGCTTTATGAAAAACTTCAGCACAAGATGCTGAAGTAAATTAGTTCATTTTTTAATACTTCAGCAACCACTGTGCTGAAGTTTAAATACCTGGATTCGATAGTTTAGTCGTCATAAGCTTTAAGAAAAACTTCAGCACAAGATGCTGAAGTAAATTAGTTCATTTTTAAATACTTAAGCTACCATTGTGCTGAAGTTTTTATCCCCGGATTCTATAGTTTAGTCGTCATGAGCTTTATGAAAAACTTCAGCACAAGATGCTGAAGTCAATTAGTTCATTTGTAAAATCTTCAGCACATCATATTCTAAAGTTTTGTCCTTAATTCTATAGTTTTGTCATGAGTTTTTTTTAAAACTTCAGCACAAGAAGCTGAAGTTAATCAGTTCATTTGTAAAAACTTCAGCTCTCTATATGCTGAAGTTTTCTCCTGTATTCAATAGTTTATCAGAAAAAGCTTTTTGAAAAACCTTCAGCACAAGACAAGCTGAAGTTTTTTATAAATGGTTGTAAAAACTTCAGCACAATACAAACTGAAGTTTTTTTTACTGAATTCATTAGCTTACTTCATGTTGAAGTTTAGCATGCTGAATTTCATCAAAAATATACTAAAAATTTATGATAAAAGATATTAGATTTCACTTATATCCTTTAAAAAAATAAAAAATTTATTTTTCATTTACAAGTTATACTCTATTGAAAAAATTCACACTGAGTGTCTTCATGTTCTCCATAATCATCACCTAATTTTTCTTCTGGAGTATCATAGCCGCTTTCCTTTTTTCACATTGCATGAGCCCACAAATTTACAACCAATTCTCTCCTGAATGTAAGAGCCTGACTTTGATCGAAATTAAAGACATCTTCTCTCTTCAAGCGCATGTCCATGAACTTAAGAGTATATTTACCACAATCAACACTGCAAAAACACGTGAAAACAAGAATGAAGAATAGTTAACACAAGAATAAAAAATAATAAACATAAGAAGCATCGTTAAAAGATATGCCAAACACGTACTTGTTACCCTGCAGGGGTGTCTTCATCCACATAATTTGAAATCTATCCACACTATTTTCTGCTCAACTCTTATTGTGTGATGCAAAGTCCAAGAGGCAGTGTGGGATCAACCGGGCATAAATTTTGACATGTTTAACCGCACTTTCATATGGTTGATTTTTTAAGGAATCATACACTTATATAATCTTCTCTTTAAAGCTTAGAATTCCAAAAAAATAGTGCGTTGATGTCTGCTTCCCTGTTGGCGGAAGTCGAAATGGAAAAAATACTTTTTCAGCACATGCCCATGAGATCACACATGAGAGGTCAGTGCCTCTTACATAGTTGGTCACCATTTCACCAGTTGATTGATCTTCAAACCAAGTATACTCTGTAAGTTCCTGAAACACCACTTCCTCTTCTTCTTTAGATATCCTCTTTCTCTTTGATCTACTTTTTTATTTTTCCCTCCTTTTTAAATTTTTTTTCTTTTCATCATCTGTAGGGTGAACAGTACCTAGCTTAGTCATGTACTGATCAAAAAGTAAATCAGTTATTGCACATCTTGATTTTGAATAATTTGGAAGGTGATAGCAATATTTTTTCCGCAAGAAATATATGCCCACTTCAATATGCTGCAATAGAACAACAACAAAAGAAAATTATAAGTATGAATTGAGCATATAAGTATGAAAATTTTGAAAAAATGCATTACAACTAGAAACTACAAACTGCATTACAAAAACTTAAGCATATTGAGCTTTAAGTTTTAGGAAATAATCTAAAAAAGCTGCAGCAAGTTTGATTTAAAAAGTTTAGAAAAAAAAAATAGAGACTGCATGTCAAAACTTCAACATAAATGCTGAAGTTGTTTAGTTCATTTTTCAAAACATCAGCATAAACAAGTTGAAGTTTTAGTTTTAATTGCTAAACTTCAGCACTAAAAATATGCTTAAGTTATGTCCTGTTTTCTATACTATAAAAATAAGCTGAAGTTATGTCCTGCTTTCTATACTATAAAAATAACCTGAGATTTTGAGAAATACAGTTGAAAACTAAATCAAAAAACAAACTTAGTAACTTACTTCATCCGAAAGATCAGAGTTAGCATCCACAAGCTCGGTAAAGAACGACTTTGGAATGGGCATTCTAGCTAATCTGAATGGATTGGAATTATATTGACTATCATCCTTCTTCAGCTAGTCATCAAATTTTCCAATAATTCCATTGTCTCGACTAACATAATGGAAGGGACACCTTCGTGCAGTCTTTCCTTATTTCCAATCTTTCCCCCTTCGTTTTTTTTAGGAATAACATAAGGAGATTTCAACCAAATACTCTCCACACGAATCCTTTTCTCTTTTTTAACTGGTTTTCTTTTTGGTTGCTCTTCCTGCTGTTCCGTCACAACTAACTGTTGCATTTCAGCAGCAGGGGAAGATTCCAAAGACATGCTAGAACCTACATCAACAACTCCCTGTTGTTCCATCACGGCTAACTGTTGCTGTTCAGCAGCAGGGGGAAATTCCATAGTCCCTTTTATACTACCCATTGAAAATGAACATATGTTGAAGTTAGGAATATCAGTGGTGTCCCTCATAACATTAGGAGAAATGGAAATCTTCCTTCTTTTAGGATTTGGAAGAAGTTGTGTTTCATTAGATGATATCTGCAAAAGCAAGGAAAATATATACATAAATACAACTGATACAAAACACACATTAGGCAAAACAAAACAACTTGTAATTGAATTGCAGAAAATAACTACCTGGTCTAAGTGCACAGATGGTGTTTGAATAAATCCACTTTCACTGGGGTTAAATTTGCCTATATCTTCATGCAAAAAAAAATAATTTAAATAATACTGACTAAATTTTATAAAATAATACAAACACAATTCACACCTGTTTGTGAGCCAACAGGTGTGAATATATGTATTTCTCCTTTTTCATATTGCCTCAGAATCTCACCCATTTCTTTTGAAGCTGCATCCAATCCTTCTAAATAATAATCAAAAAATATACAAAAAAATAAAATAAAGTATTTAAATTTCAAACTGTAAAAAATATATTTGGATCAAATTTAATAAATTCATGATCTATAGAATACCTTGACATTTATATCGCATTGTAGTTTCCTGCACACTTTTGTCGATATCAGCAGCTTCAGAGAGTTTTTCACTTGTATTAACTTCCACTGCATGTTCATAAAGAGTGGAGAGAGATAAATGACCTATATATATATATATATATACACACACACTTGTACTATGAATTTCCTGTGTCGCTTCACCTAGCAAAGCGATTTCAGCGCAAATAGCAAGTGCATCTGCAAACAGATTACCTCTCTCAATATTGGTACACGCATCACTAGATGTCCGTTGTTCAGTACCAACAGGTGCATAATCTCCATCACCACTTGGTGCATCTCATTCATAATCAACACCTTGATCATCTACACTTTTCTTGCTTGCAACATTCACAGTTGATAAATGTTCATCAACTACATCTTTGCTAGGTTGATCAACGCTGGGATGTTCGTTGTTAAATTGTCGTTCAACATGTTGATCTCCTTCAACAACCACTCTCACAGGAATAACATTTTGATGTGCTTCATCATGAGTAGCATTCATCACAGGAGTAACATTTTGATGTGCTTCATCATCAGCAGCATTCATATCTGATAGATTCTCAAATGAGTTATTCATCCAATCATATTGTCGAGACTTCATAAAGGAGCCATCATTTGTTCCATTTGATTTCTCGAAAACCTTGAACAACTCTTGAAACTTCTCATCAAAATACTCCTAGAAAAAAATTACTAACAATGATTAATCTAAAATAACATTAGCACAGAAAAAAAAGACTTCTCTACAAATTAGCTTACCTTGACTTTTCCAAAAACTTCATCAACAATAGTTGATCTCTCATCCTCTTTAAACTGAGCAACAACTTTTTTTGCAATTAATTTTCTTTCTGCATCTGCTTGCCTTTTAATCTCATTCGTTACCCTCTAGTATAGAGACACAAAACAAAAGTTCAGGTACAAAAGAATGCTGAAGTTCATCACAAAGAGAAACAAAACTTAAGCTACTACTATACTTCAGCTACTAGCATGTTGAAGTTCATCACAAAGAGAACAAAAACTTCAGCTACTAGAATGCTGAAGTTCAAGAAAAACAAAATAAAACTTCAGCTACTAGGGTGCTGAAGTTCAAGAAAAACAGAACAAACTTCAGCTACTAGGGTGCTGACGTTCAAGAAAAATAGAACAAACTTCAGCTACTAGAATGCTGAAGTTCAAGAAAAATAGAACAAAACTTCAGCTACTAGAATGCTGAAGTTCATCAAAAAGAGAACAAAAACTTCAGCTACTAGAGTACTGAAGTTCAAGAAAAATAGAACAAAACTTCAGCTACTAGAATGCTGAAGTTTCATCACAAAAAGAACAAAAAATTCAGCTACAAGAGTACTGAAGTTCAAGAAAAACAGAACAAAACTTCAGCTACTAGAATGCTGAAGTTCATCAAAAACAGAACAAAAACTTCAGCTACAAGAGTACTGAAGTTCAAGAAAAACAGAACAAAACTTCAGCTACTAGAATGCTGAAGTTCATCACAAAGAGAACAAAAACTTCAGCTACTAGAATGCTGAAGTTCATGACAAAGAGAACAAAAACTTCAGCTACTAGAATGCTGAAGTTAAGAACAACAGAACAAAAACTTAAGCTAGTAGAATGCTGAAGTTCAGGAAAACAGAACAAAACTTCAGCTACTAGAATGCTGAAGTTCCTCAAAAAAAGAACATTAACTTCAGCTACAATAGTACTGAAGTTCAAGAAAAACAGAACAAAAACTTAAGCTACTTGAATGCTGAAGTTCAGGAAAAACAGAACAAAACTTCAGATACTAAAATGTTGAAGCTAAGCACAAACAGAACAAAAACTTAAGCTACTAGAATGCTGAAGTTCAGGAAAAACAGAACAAAACTTCAGATACTAAAATGCTGAAGTTAAGCACAAACAGAACAAAACTTCAGCTTAAAACATGATGTAGTTTTACAAAAAACACACAAAAATAAAACTAAAAATTCAGCACAAAAACTTACAGAACATATTCTATTGACTAATTCATTGTCAAACACCGTTGTAGAACGGTTAGAACGACTCTGGGTACGAGGTGATTCAGCAGTTGAAGTTCGACAGGTTTCTTTTGATCGACTCCGACTACGTGGTGATTCACCAGTTGAAGGAACCGCATTAACTACTCTTGAACGAACCCGGCTGCAAGGTAATTGTCCAATCAAAGGCAATGAATTCAATTTCTCTTTTGTAGGAATTATATCCAATACCTTAAATTTCCGATATTCCTGTTTAATACAAAAAGTACATTATGAAAAATAAAATAAAAGTAATACATCAACATATTAACAAAACTACAAAAAATTAAAAAAAAATCACTTACAGAATGATTACTGAAATATTTCTCAAGTTCTTTATATTTGGGCTCTCCCACACATATATAACGCAACATCCTGGGGAGCTGAGGAGAATCAAGGTACTCGTCTTCTTTAATATACCTATTCCGAAGATTCGGAAAACGTTCATAAAACCAAACACATAATGGATATGAAAATCCACCAATAGTATACTCTGTTGAATGTTCGTTGGATTGGTTATCCAATGCATGTTTCATTGAAGTAATGAGCTTCTCATAAGAGACATTACCCCAAGGATAAGCAGCACAAGCATTATCGTCTTCGACAATCGCTGCATAATCCTCTAGTACCGTTGATTCATTCTTTTTACCAAATATAACAGACTCCACAAGAAGAATTTCCATCAGTTTAACTGCGTCTTCATCGCTCTCGCATACATGGGTGAAATTTGCATCGTCCTTCTGAATTTCATTACGAGACATAAAATCTCGAATGTCCTTCAAGGTCACACCCTTGGACTTACCAAAATATCTTTTCAAGATTGTGCTCTCGCGTTTGGATGGTTTTTCAACATTATGTGCGGTGATCCTCAAACCGCACATAATGTGAAAGTCTTCAAGGGTGAACGAATACATTATACCCAAAAATCTTGAAACTAATGGAGTCTCGATCATTGGTGAATATACGAGAAAGACACAAGTAATGAACCAACTTCATGCTGCATTTCAAGTTCTCCATAGCCAAAATGTATCGAAACGTACCATTAGTTAACTTTTCTTCTTGTGCAGGAGTCAAGAAAGATTTGATCAAACTCTTCAAATCGTGGTTACCCTTCCAGTAAGCACGACAGTTAAACCAATCTCGAAACTCAAAATACCTTTCCCCTGCTCTTGTAGGAGGAACAATAC
>ML438001.1:47674-59416 GCA_005239525.1 Nicotiana knightiana
TTATATGGTGAAGTTTCAGCAAAACAAAGCACAAACTTCAGCTCCAAAACAAAAACAAGCTGAAGTACAAAACACAAAACTTCAGCTCCCTATATGCTGAAGTTTCAGCAAAACAAAGCACAAACTTCAGCTCCAAAACAAAAACAAGCTGAAGTACAAAACAAAAAACTTCAGCTCCCTATATGTTGAAGTTTCAGCAAATCAAAGCACAAACTTCAGCTCCAAAACAAAAACAAGCTGAAGTACAAAACACAAAACTTCAGCTCCCTATATGCTGAAGTTTCAGCAAAACAAAGCACAAACTTTAGCTCCAAAACAAAAACAGGCCGAAGTACAAAACACAAAACTTCAACTCCCACTTTCATAAAAATATAACAAAAAACACAAACAAAACTTCAGCTTCCTAGCTAAAGAATTTATAGAAATGTTCATTTAAAACAGACACACACGTTCAAAAACTTTAGCATATTACCAAAACAAAACAAAAACTTAAGGCCCAATATGCTGAAGTTCACCAAAACAAAACAAAAAACTTCAGCTCTTAAACAAAAACAAGCTGAAGTTCACCAGTTACAAAATACAAAACAGACACACACGTTCAAAAACTTCAGCATATTACCAAAACAAAACAAAAAACTTCAGCTCCTAAACAAAAATAAGTTGAAGTTCACCAGTTACAAAATACAAAACAGACACACACGTTCAAAAACTTTAGCATATTAAACAAAACAAAAACGTAAACTCCCAAACATCAGCTACAAAACAAAACATCAACTGCTAAAACGCTGAAGTTAACCAGTTACAAAACAAAAAAAACTCAGCAAAGCAGGAATTTAACACCAATAATTAAATACAAAAAAACAAAAAAAATATCAGCTCCATAAAATTAAGGTATACATGACAAAAAATCACTATAGAACTAACCCCTAACAACCTATCGAACATGAATATCACAAAAAAAAAAAACCCTATAGAACATGACTATCACAAAAANTGATCGTAACGGCGAAGAACGAGAGAGAGAGAGAGAGAGAAAGAGAGTATTTGCAAAGTATAAAAATGGAAGTAGAGGAATGTGGTTTACTTGAAGAGAAAGTAGGCTTGACTGCTTGTAAAAGGGTAAAATTATCTTTTCGAAAGGCTTTTAACAAAAAAAAGGTACCGGTACAAACATAAAAATAAAGCGGGTATAGATTAAAGAGGAACACCTAAATAGAGCGCCCCGTGCAATTTTTACAGAAAAATACCAGTAATTCATCTTTCGTTGGGCTCCAGCACCAATACTTCCGATCGAGATTAGTTTATTCATTATCCCATGTGAATTGAGTTATTAATAAATAGACCATAATATACCCAAATTAATTAGCATAGTCAACTACATACCGACTAATTTCCTCTTGTTCTAGAGACTTCATTTTCTGATTCACCAAAAACGATAATACATAGACTGCAGTTTACCCGAACTAAATACTTAAACTGATACATCAACTCGGAAACTACATTGGGAATAAGTTTGTTCAAACTGATAATTTATACCTCCAAGTAGGAGTGGCAAAAGGGGTTCGGGTCGAAAATGAGTAATGAAAAAACGGATAAATTATTCGACCGACCCGTATTCAATATAGATAAAAAACGGGTTAACCGGCGGATAATATGGGTATATATTATCCATGACTTCTTGCATATGATCACTTTTGGGAGAATTCTTAGTCTCCCAAACTTGAGGAACCCCCAATTTAAGGTTTTACAAATGTAAAAGTTAGACTCGTTGGTTATCCATTTTTTAAATAAATAATATGGTTCTTATTCATATTTGACCCGTTTTTAAAAAAGCTCATTACCAACCCATTTTTTAGTGAATAATATAGGTGATTAACTGTTTCCTTTTAATCATTTTGCCACCTTGCCTCCATGTATCAAACCTCATTATGAGATAATGATTAAACTTTCGAATTGAATTAGACTTAACTCTAATTATGAACAGTAAAGTAAAACGTTTACTCAAACGTTTAGCTCACTTTCTATAAGTTAGAAGTTAAAATCTACTTGTTGTAATTTTATTTCAGTTGTTTACCCTTAAAATGAGTAACGATTGAATTTTGTATGCGATTTAAAAGATACGTGATTTAGTTTAACACGAATAATCTAAGAACAATAATTAATTGAATTAAAGAGAAACAAAACGATTAAACCAAATGTGATGGAACAATTAAGCATGGCTTTAAGCTGAACGCTGAATGCTGAAATTGATTCCGATCGAGCCCTCAAGACGGGCTTGGATTAAAGAAAAGAGTAACTGAGGAACACTTTGAACAATAGCTAGACGACAAAAAGGAACTTTATTGCTTTGGTATGCATGCCAACAGTGGATGAAAAATGAAAAAGTTCTCCGTTTTATATAGTAGGGGAGTTCAATCTTAGTACAAATCTAAATAAGGTAAAAATCCTTCTCTTCTAGTAAATTATGATTCGCAGTTGATATTAGGAGAGATTTGTGTCGTAATATTCGGTTGATGGCGGATATTTCGGCCCTTCGTTCATTATCTCTAACAGTCTTCCCTTTGGTCTCGATTCTCTGTTTCGTTGGAGCTCGATTTATAGAAATAATGAGAAGTGATTAATTGACCCCGGTTCCTTCCTCCGTACGCCTCAAGCGAGTTGATAAGTCGCCAAAACGTCCCACAGTCGTGTCGTTCTGACTTCAAACATGTGTTAATCGTCGGTTGACCATCCTAGTAGGCATCGTATGTGAAACATCACGCATTCATTATTTCTTCCATATAAAAGCTCTGATTTCCTTTTTCACTTTTTTACTTTCCGATTTCGAATTTTCTTGAGTTACCCTCGAATTTTCTATTCGTTCATCAATCTTACAAATCTTCATAAATTATCCACCACATCTTAATATCTTCATTTCTCGTCTTCAAACCTTCATACTTTACCTTTAAATCTTTAAACTAGATCTTCAAATCTTCATATCAATCTTTAAACCTTCATATTCCCATATCAAGATGGCAAAAACTTCAAAATCGATGCCTCAAAGAATTTCTCCTTCAACATCTACCCGGCCACAGACACCGAGGCGACCCTTCCGGCAGTAGCCCCAACTCTTCTTAAAGAGTTTATCCCCAGAAGCTGCTCCATAGATAACAACTTTAAGGTCGATAAAGCCTCAAAACAAGGAGAGAGAGGTGAGGAGGCGTGGATGTATATTTGCTCCATCATCGAGGAAACGGTCCAAGCGGTCCGAGAGGATTGCAAACGTGAGGGCAAAAATGTGGCTATTACAAGTCCTGATGAGGACATCACGATGCATGTGGAGGTATACCTAAGAATTTACACGCATCCCTTCAAGCTCACCGATGGACACGTTGGCCCTTCACTTTTGCCAGAGATACGAGATCTACCTTGTGCAGATCCTCCTTTTGGAGGATCGTGACCCTTCTTCGTTAATTTTCCAACCACATGGAGGAGCCCCGGTTCACAATCGACCATCTGCTCCGTGTCTACAACCTCCTAATATTCTGAGGAGGTTAATCAAGCTTGATCGACGGGCAAAAGAAGCTCTCTTCTCCTGCATTGACGAGGACAGGGACCGAGGTTGGCAAGGGAGGTTTGTTCACATAAAATCGAAGACCTTGTTTCCTCTGAGTTCCTGCCGTTCCCCGAGAAATGGAACTCAAAACGTAAGTTTCTTTCCTCTTAATTTACTCTTTTGGTTTTACCTATCTTTTCTCATTACTCATTTTCTCTGATATGTAGTTGTCGCCTGAGTCCCAATGCAGTCCCCCATTTTAGGGAGTGGGTCGAGGGCATCTGCAAACAACTTACATATTACGAGCGCAAGTGGCGCAAGCTTTCCAAAGGCAAATGGGAGGCCCGTTCCATGGTAAGTATCCCTCTTCTTCTGGTTGAGTGTCCATTTAAGTCATTTTCATTTCATCAGTATCTTGACTAACTCCTTTCCTATCACAAGTTTGCCCAAGAGCACTAGACTTCGGGAAATTACCGAAGTCATAGCCTCGTCCCCACCTGAAAAACCCATTTTAGGGACTGGGTCGAGGGCCTCTGCAAACAACTTACATATTTCGAGCGCAAGTGGCGCAAGCTTTCCAAAGGAAAATGGGAGGCCCGTTCCATGGTAAGTATCCCTCTTCTTCTGGTTGAGTTTCCATTTAAGCCATTTTCATTTCATCATATTTTGACTAAGTCCTTTCCTATCACAAGTTTGCCCAAGACCACCAGACTTGGGGAAATTACCGAAGTCATAGCCTCATCCCCACCTGAAAAACCCTCCGCTTCAGTGCAACCTTATGCCGAAGTTGCTGCGAAATAGGAAGAGAAAACAAGAAAGAAGAAAAGGTCCCTTGAATCCTCAGACGCTCCCGTCGAGCCAAGAAAAAGAGGATCGCAGTCAGGGTCAGAAAGAGTAATAAGAAAAGTACTTGTGCCAGGGTCCCGTAACCTGAATCTCTATATCGTCTCAGGTATTAACCCGAGGATGATGACATGTAATTCGTATGTCACGAGCCGATCGACTCTACACAAGAGCTGGCAGCCCCGGAGAGGGGTGATCATAACGCTGAATCCTCCAGCTCGGGAGCCTGAGGAGAAACATGTGGTCATTGTTCCTCATGAAGCTCCTCCGGTTACAAAAGAGGTTGTCTCGAGAAACGTCGGCATCATTGACATCTCGGAGTCACCGTGTCATATGGAGCCTCTTTTAAATGAGGCTCGGGTCATTACAAAAAAACTGACCAAGGCATCACGGGTCGCGCACGAGGCCCTCAATTTATTTTTCAAAGGCGTAGATGTCAGCGTGCTGGAATACTACTCCGATTTTGGCCATCGGAGATCCCGTAAAAGGATGCGTTGTCGGGGTCAGGTGGGCCGAGTTCGAGCCCAAAGCTCGATAAGTAGTTCCCTGCCTCGACTGTGGACCCTGACTGGAAGAAGACGGTCATTTTTATAGTACTAGCGGATACTAGGATACTATTCGAGCTGGTCGGTGGGCCAGTTACCTCTGTTCCTTGATAACCGAAGAGGACCAAGGAACATAGGTAACTGGATATACTTTTTTCCCCTTATATCTTTAAAGAGTTCATTTTGCTTAAGCATATTTTAACAATTTTTCTTATTTTATGCCTAAGACCTCAATGCTTAATCATGAGAGCTTCCACCGGTCCCGAATAGAGGTGAGTCACCTCGAGTTCGAGATCAAGGAGCAAGTCTGGCAAAAGGACATGTACAAAGCTCCTTGTGAACAAAAAGATGAAGTCCTCAGGGACCACTCTGTCCTCCAAGCTGAGCTGGAAAAAGCTCAAAAGGAGGCCTCGAAGACGAAATAGGAAACGCCCTTCTTGTCGAAAAGGTATTAGATCAATAACGAGAGGTTAAGCGCAAATGCTAACTCCGCAACCTCGGAGGTCCAAGAGAATATAACCCTGATCGACCATTTTAGGGCTGAGATGGACGAGGTCAAAGCCTCAAGTGAGGAGTTGAGGGGAAAAATAAACCTCTTGGCCTCGGAGAGGGATGCCACCAAGGAGGACTTGGCATCGACCAAATTACAGCTTCGGGTGATGAGAGAAAAAGCTGACAAATGATCTTAGCTAAATGAGGAGCTCAGGGCACAACTCGACTCGACCCTTACGGAACAGGATGCTCTCGGCCAAAAATACACCGTGCTGAATTCTAAACTGTGACGACTTCAAACGAGGTCTCCGAAGTTCAGGACATGTTGGCCCAGTACAAGAATGATATGGAGGTAGCCGAGGCCCGTGTAATAACGAAGGCTGAATATGTGAAGTGGTTGTCTCGGAGAGAGACTCTCGAGGAGATCCAAGCTCGGGGATTTAAACTGGCATCTGAAATTGAAGAGGCAAAGAGTCTTGAAGCCGAGGCCAGAGTAAGATATTAGCCCGATGGTTCGGGCAGTGAGTCGGGCTCCGACGAACACTAGGCAGGAAATGCCTTAGTTTAGTTTGTTCTTCCTTGTAGCTACATATTTTGTATTTTGTTGCCGCCTCATAGCGTCTCTGTAAATACCTTTTGGTGTATATATATATAAATTTTATCTTCGGCCATACATTGTGTCCTTTACTTTTCTGTATTTGCTTATGTTTAAGACTTATAACTTGTGTTTTAGACTTCATAATATACCATCGATGACTTAGCATATAATTTGACATCACTTAAACTGTTCGTTCCTACAAAGCCCGGATAAGGCCTAGGTTAAGTAACAACTCCGAGTTGCTTTGACTTCGGAGGACCCGATAAAAAATAAAGTTTTTTGTTAAAATATTTGAACGTTTTAACCGGACACAATTACTCTTTGACGAAGTTGGCTCTTTTCATGGTCGTAATTCGAGGCCGAGTACCTTGACAAGGTCTGAAAAATCTTTCATAGAAAAAAATGTGTAAGGACCTTACTTTTTATGTACGGACTCAGACGTCTCCAAACTGTTTAAGTTGGTCGTAGCCTTTTGTGTTTGGGCCCTGCCTAGTAGGCACGGTTCCTCCGACATTTAGTAGGTCGAATTTCCTGATCTTATTATCGGGTATCAGCCCGCATTTTGGGGAAGCGAACCCAATATTCATTCTAAGTAACTTAACGATAATGATTCTTGTGCAAAATGTGAACCGATGAGACATAGAAGGAAAACTTCTTTTATTTCTTTGAATGTAGTGTAAATAATCGAAGGTACAAAAGCTATCTACCATGACGAGAATGAGTTGTGAAGATACGGTTCGTTTGACCCTACAATTAATACTAATATTCAAGATTTAGCTTTCAATATCAAATAGGAATGCCTTCTAAGTTTCCGAACTTAGGACTTCGGTTCTTGGCTCAGAGGTGTGATGGCCCCCTAGTATTCGAGACTGAATTTTGAGGGCTCGAATACTGTTGATCTGATACGGACGATCTGCACTTCCCTGACTTAGACCGGTCTTCAAAACTAGGATAACACACTTACTATTGCCTCGTTAAAAATCTTTCCATAAAACCCACTTCGGGAAAAAAATCGATCCAAGGGAAAAAGAGTGCAACACGTGCTTTGAGACCTAATCCTTAGATTCGACCTAGATTAAGTACCTACACATGTTAGTTCAAAGCGTAATAAACCACAAAGAATATTGTGTTCATACCTTAGTAGTAGTAGCGCTTTAAGTGTGACACATTCCAGTTGTTGGGTAGTTGTACACCATTTCCGGACTCGAGTTGGTATGAGCCTTTCCCGGTTATACCGATGACTTTGTACGGTCCTTCCCAATTCGAGCCTAATTTCTCGTTGTTCGGATTCTTGGTATGCAATGTAAATTTCCTTATTACCAAGTCTCAGACTTATAAGTGTCGAAGGTTTGCCCTTCGGTTGTAGTATCTCCCCATTTGTTAGTTTTGGGTCACTAAGCAGACTACAACGGCTTCTCACCTTTCGTCTGCTAAATTTAAGCTCATGGCCATGGCCTCGTCATTTGACGTCTCCGTAGAATCTTGGAACCTTAGGCTCGGTTCTCCTACCTAAATCGGAATCAAAGCTTATGATTCATAGACTAGAGAGAATAGGATTTCACCGATACTCGACTTCGAAGTTGTTCGATATGCCCAGAGGACCTCGGTAAATTTTTTTTACATTTTTGTTTTGAGTCGGTCAATCTCTTCTTCATATGCTGCAGTATAGTTTTGTTTGTTGACTCCTCTTGACCATTCATATTTGGGTGGTATGTCAATAAAATATTTTTTATTTTGTGATCTTCGAATAACTTATTAATCTTTCCGATGATGAGCAGCCTCCCGTTGTTACACGTGATCTCGGTCAGTACCCCAAACTAGCATATTATATGATCCCAGATGAAGTCGCTGACCTTTTTTACCTAACTTTCTCGAATGCATGTGCCTTGACCTACTTGGAGAAGCAGTCGGTCATAAGTAAGATGTACTGGGCTTTACCGGTGCCCATGGCAAGGGACCCACAATGTCCATTCCCCGATTCATGAACGGCCAAGGGGGATGGACCGGGTGAAGCATCTCCCCCAGTTGGTAGATCATCGAGGTGTGCTTTTGACATTCGTTACACTTTTGAACGAAGTCTTTCGTATCCTTTTCCATCTTGTTCCAGTAATAACTGGCCCTGGTCAATTTACGAACCAAGGATTCCGCTCCCTAATGGTTTCCGCAAATATCCCCGTGCAATTCCCTCATCACGTAGACGGTCTCCCTAGGACCAAAGCACCTTTCTAAAGGTATGAAGAACGATCTTCCGTATAGTTTTCCTCCAACCAAGCTAAACCTGGCAATTTCCCTTTCTGAAGGTAGTCTATGTATTTGTTTCTCCAATCCCAAATCAAGCTTGTTGAGTTTACCTCGGCAGGACCTTTCTCTATAACCTAGTTCATCAATTGCACTACCGCTCCGAAAGTGAATTCATCGGAGTTGACTGGCGACCCTAGATTAGCCAACGCATCGGCCTCGTTATTCTAATCTCGGGGTATATGTTGTAGTGTCCATTCCTTGAATTGATGTACAATCACTTGAAACTTACCCAAGTATCTCCACATCCGGTCTTCTTTTACTTCAAATGTCCTATTGACTTGGTTAAAAACGAGGAAGGAGTCATACCTAGCTTCGATCACCTCAGCCCCAAGGCTCTTAGCTAGTTTTAGACCTTCAACCATAGCCTTATATTCAGCTTCATTGTTAGTCAATTTCACAGTTCTAATAGACTGCCTTATTACATTACCCGTGGGTGGTTTTAATATGATTCCTACCCCATACCTTTTCGCGTTAGAAGCACCATCCGTCAATAGAGTCCAAACCCCTGAGCTAGTCCCCGAGGCAAGCAATAATTCTTTCTCGACCTCGGGAATTAAGGCCGCCGTAAAGTTGGCCACGAAGTCATCCAAAATTTGATAATTTATATTAGTTCGGGGTTTGTATCAATATCTTACCCGCTAATTTCTACAACCTATTTTTCTAGTCGACCCGAGAGCTCAGGTTTATGCATAACACCCCTTAGCGGATACGAGGTCACGACACATAAGGGGTGACATTGAAAGTAGGGCTTCAGTTTCCAAGATGCGCTTAGTAAGGCGAGTGTTAATTTCTCTAAGTGCGGATACCTAGTTTTTGACATCATCTAGGGTTCTACTAACATAATAAATAGGAAATTGTGTACCTTCTTCTTCCCGAACTAGGACACCACTTACCGCGACCTCAGAGACTGCAAAATTGAGGTATAACTGCTCGTTCGCCTTCGAGTCTGCAACAAATGAGGGATTGATAAGTATCTTTTGAGTTCTTTTAAAGCCTGTTGACATTTCGGGGTCCAATAAAAGTTGTTCTTCTTCTTTAGTAATGAGAAAAATCAGTGGATTTTGTCCGATGACCTCGAAATAAATCGGCCCAATTCAAATATCCTCCAGGTTGATGTTGTCAACTATGGTGATATCTTCTATGACTTTTATCTTATCTGGTTTGATCTCTATTCCCCGATTAGACACTATGAAATCGAAAAACTTGCCCGAGCCGACTCCGAAGGCACACTTCTCCGGGTTCAACTTCATATTATATTTCCTCAGTAAGTCGAATGTTTCCTACAAAAGTTTCAAATGGTACTCTGCTCACAGGGACTTAACTAACATATCATTAATATAAACCTCTATGGATTTTCTTATTTCTTCCTTGAACATTCTATTAACTAGGCATTGATACGTGGCACTGGGATTTTTTTAACCCGAAAGACATCATATTATAACAATAGGCATCGAACTTAGTTATAAAAGAAATCTTCTCTTGGTCATCGGGGTCCATCCGTATTTGGTTGTACTCGGAATAGGCATCGAGAAAACTCAGCGTCTCATGACCGGCCATTTCATCGATCATTCGATCGATGTTAGGCGAAGGAAAAGAATCCGTCGGGCATGCATTGTTCAAGTCCTTATAATCTACACACATTCTAAGCTTGTTTCCTTTCTTAGGCACGACCACTATGTTAGCTAGCCAATCCATGTATTTAACTTCCCCAATGGAACCTATTTTCAAGAGTTTAGATACCTCGTCTTTGATGAATGCATGCTTGATTTCGGACTACGGCCACCTCTTATGTTTGACCGAGTGAAATTTTGGATCCAAGCTCAAGTTGTGAGTTGTCACCTAGATCCCTATCATATCTAAGTGGGACAAGGAAAAACAATCAGCATTAACTTTAAGGAAATCAATAAGTTTTTTCACTGAGCTCTAGGGTAAACCCCGTGCCCAGGTATATCTTTCTGTCTGGTAGATATTTGATCAGTATGACCTATTCCAGTTCCTCAATTGTCGACTTGGAGGCATCGATGTCATCGAGTGCTATGAAGGATCTCAGGACCCCGAAATCATCTTCCTCATTCGTTAGGTGTTCTTCCGGTTTCTCCGGTGCGGTCGGGGTCAGAATCAGTGATTGCTATTTGATGCTTTTCTCTTTGACTAGTCCCCTGCTTTTTGATGTTGTGATCGCAGGCACTGGGATCATTTACTCGACAACGAACATCTATAATGCAGTTGTTTGTTCCCCGTAGACCATTTTGATTCCGCCCGAGGTTGGAAACTTCAACACCAGATGCAAGGTCGAAGGCGCCGCTCTCATGTTGTGGACCTATGGCCTCCCTAACAAGGCATTATATCTCATGTCCCCCTCTATTACATAAAATTTTGTTTCCTTGGTGGTCCCCGACCATGTTGACCAGTAGGGTTATTTCACCCTTTGTTGTCTCGCATGCCATGTTTAACATGTTCATTACTCGAACTACCAGTACGATTCAGTCCAATAACCCTAGTTGTTCCACGACTCTCCATCAGATGATGTTGGCCGAGATACCTGGATCAATTAACACACACTTAACTCGAGATTTATTAATAATTATGGATATTACCAATGCATCATTGTGATTGGATGATGCCCTCGGCGTCCTCATCACTGAACAAGATGGACCCCTCCGAGACGTAGTCTCGAGTGCGTTTTTCCCTTGTGATGGAAACGTTGGTGCATTTCATCATTGGCCCTTGTGGGACATCTACTCTCCCCATGATCATTTTGATCACATGTTGAGGTTCTTCCTGTTCAATTTGTTTGTTGGTGTCCCTGTTTTTGAATGATTTTTGGCTCACTCACTTATGAATTCCTGAAGATGGCCATTATTGAATAGACGAGCCACTTCTTTCCTTAGTTGTCGAAAATCCTTCGGTCCTGTGACCGTGAGTACCGTGATATTTGCATATCTAGTTGTGATCCCTATGTACGGGATGGGGATGAAGTGGCCTTGGACATTTGGTCTACTTGATGCGATCGATGGCCGACACTATACTCAATGCATCTGCGTTGAAGTTATATTCTGATAGTCTTGGAGCTTCTCTGCTCCCGAGTGATCTGTCGAAACCATTTCTACTCATTAAACCTCGATTTCTAGGACCTTGGTCGCTTCTCCTATCGTTCCTGGTCCGGTGGCGACTGGGTGGGATTCGCTTCCCCTCCTATCCGAGTTGCATATGTTGACCCATGTCACTGCATAGTTTTGAAGATTGACAAAAGGCTGGCCAGTTGAACCAGATTCATCAGAGCACACATCTTAAACTAACTAGCTGGCACATGAACCGTATATGCTTAGGAGATGTTTTGAATATGAAATATCAATGAACCAAGATATTGTCTCCTAATACGAAAAGGTTGCAAACTGATCTGATTAATTGAAGACGAATTCAGCAAG
>ML438002.1:0-20126 GCA_005239525.1 Nicotiana knightiana
CAGAAATCTCTAAGTGTTGCTTCTGTTCTGGTGATATTCACTACACTGTTGGATTCCTTTCTTGCCTGTTTCATCTCAACTGGTGAGTAAATATATCCTGTACCATTTCATTATGATTGTTCACTCAATGTGTTACTTCAATTAATCTATACTATCCTAATGTTATTACATTGTGATTTGAAACATGCTTAAGTTTATGTTGAGTTTNTAGATGAATTTTTCTTGAAAATAAACATGTCAGTGACTCTCATTTTTTTCTTCTGTGAACTAGTTAACCATGTGTAGATGAATGCATTCATATTTATAAATTTATTGAACCTATTATAATATGTCCTGTTTGACTAAGTTCTTACTGTATTATGACACTTCTGGTACATGCCTTAATCAGGTTTTAACATGTCCCAATCTATTGCTAATGTATGTGATCCCTAGTGTTTCCACTTAATATAATCTGGATCTTCTGTTATCACTATGAACCTGCTTATGAACTTGCCTTGTTAGCATGTGATTGAGTTTAATTCCTAAAACTTGACTAAGTATACCTAGGTTTGAATAATATGTCTACTACTTGTTTGTATATGTTCAATATGTGATTCTTTCCTTAAGTGAATTCCCTAATACATTCTTTGATTATCTCTAATTCCCTTACTATCTAGCCTTTCTGAATCCTCATTCTTAGCCGGCTGAAAGCCAAGGCTATTTAGGTTCTGTCCTTGACCTCCCTAGTGTGAGCACTGCTCGGGGTTCATGTGAGGCCTTTGTGAACTCTGACACACTAGGACCTGGTCTCTAGTCTTTCCTTGAACTGTTTCTGATCAATTTCTCTAGTGTGAGCACTGCCCTGGTTCCTTGAAGCCCTTGGGAACTCTGACACACTAGGGATTTGGGTTTTGTATGCTTAGCTTTATGGGTGAATCACTCAACAACTGGTTATTGTGTATCTATGGACATGAATTTTCTGTCTATGTTCATTATATGCATTATGTGATTCTTTGCCTTATTTTTCTACTGATTTTGTGTATTTTCACCTAAAATTTACGGTTTTAATTTTACTGATTTGAGTACTTGCTTTTTGGTATTTTTAAAGCTATTTCCATGTTCTCATTCATGTACTATTTAAACCCCTTCCCACTCCCCTTTGAAAGAGCTAGAGGTTCTGAGTTCGAAAATCTTTTCACTACTATAACAAAATTGTTTGCTTCTACTCTATTGAATAATCTTACTCCGTGTTTTGATTTATGGCCGGCTGAAAGCCAGGGCCAAAAATCTCTAAGTGTTGCTTCTGTTCTGGTGATATTCACTACGCTGTTGAATTCCTTCCTTCCCCTTTTCATCTCAACTGGTGAGTAAATATATCCTGTACCATTTCATTATGATTGTTCACTCAATGTGTTACTTCAATTAATCTATACTATCTTAATGTTATTACATTGTGATTTGAAACATGCTTAAGTTTATGTTGAGTTTATTAATCAGATTCTTCTCAAATTCTATGTCACAAATGAATTTTTCTTGAAATTAAACCTGTCAGTGACTCTCGTTTTTTTTCTTCTGTGAAGTAGTTAACCATGTATAGATGTATGCATTCATATTTATAAATTTATTGAACCTGTTATAATATGGCCTGTTTGACTCTGTTCTTACTGTATTATGACACTTCTGGTACCTGCCTTAATCAGTTTTTTAACATGTCCCAATCTATTGCTAATGTATGTGATCCCTAGTGTTTCCACTTAATATAATCTAGATCTTCTGTTATCACTATGAACCTGGTTATGAACTTGCTATGTTAGCATATGATTGAGTTTAATTCCTAAAACTTGACAAAGTATGCCTAGGTTTAAATATGTCTACTACTTGTTTGTTTATGTTCAATATATGATTCTGTCCTTAAGTGAATTCCCTAATCCATTCTTTGATTATCTCTAATTCCCTTACTATCTAGCCTTTCTGAATCCTCATTCTTAGCCGGCTGAAAGCCAAGGCTATTTAGGTTCTGTCCTTGACCTCCCTAGTGTGAGCACTGCTCGGGGTCCATGTGAGACCTTTGTGAACTCTGACACACTAGGACCTGGTCCCTAGTCTTTCCTTGAACTGTTTCTGATCAATTTCTCTAGTGTGAGCACTGCCCTGGGTCCTTGAAGCCCTTGGGAACTCTGACACACTAGGGATTTGGGTTTTGTATTCTTAGCTTTATGGGTGAATCACTCAACAACTGGTTATTGTGTATCTATGGACATGAATTTTCTGTCTATGTTCATTATATGCATTATGTGATTCTTTGCCTTATTTTTCTGCTGATTTTGTGTATTTTCACCTAAAATTTAGGGTTTTAATTTTACTGATTTGAGTACTTGCTTTTTGGTATTTTTTAAAGCTATTTCCATGTTCTCATTCATGTACTATTTAAACCCCTTCCCACTCCCCTTTGAAAGAGCTAGAGGTTCTGAGTTCGGAAATCTTTTCACTACTATAACAAAATTGTTTGCTTCTACTCTATTGAATAATCTTACTCCGTGTTTTGATTTATGGCCGGCTGAAAGCCAGGGCCAGAAATCTCTAAGTATTGCTTCTGTTCTGGTGATATTCACTACATTGTTGGATTCCTTTCTTCCCTTTTTCATCTCAACTGGTGAGTAAATATATCCTGTACCATTTCATTATGATTGTTCACTCAATGTGTTACTTCAATTAATCTATACTATCCTAATGTTATTACATTGTGATTTGAAACATGCTTAAGTTTATGTTGAGTTTATTAATCAGATTCTGCTCAAATTCTATGTCACAGATGAATTTTTCTTGAAATTAAACCTGTATGTGACTCTCCTTTTTTTCTTCTGTGAACTAGTTAACCCTGTATGGATGTATGCATTCATATTTATAAATTTATTTAACCTGTTATAATATGGGCTGTTTGACTATGTTCTTACTGTATTATGACACTTCTGGTACCTGCCTTAATTAGTTTTTAACATGTCCCAATCTATTGCTAATGTATGTGATCCCTAGTGTTTCCACTATATAATCTAAATCTTCTGTTATCACTATGAACCTCCTTATGAACTTGCCTAGTTAGCATGTGATTGAGTTTAATTCCTAAAACTTGACTAAGTATGCCTAGGTTTAAATATGTCTACTACTTGTTTGTTTATGTTCAATATGTGATTCTGTCCTTAAGTGAATTCCCTAATACATTCTTTGATTATCTCTAATTCCCTTACTATCTAGCCTTTCTGAATCCTCATTCTTAGCCGGCTGAAAGCCAAGGCTATTTAGGTTCTGTCCTTGACCTCCCTAGTGTGAGCACTGCTCGGGGTCCATGTAAGACCTTTGTGAACTCTGACACACTAGGACCTGGTCCCTAGTCTTTCCTTGAACTGTTTCTGATCAATTTCTCTAGTGTGAGCACTGCCCTGGGTCCTTGAAGCCCTTGAAAACTCTGACACACTAGGGATTTGGGTTTTGTATGCTTAGCTTTATGGGTGAATCACTCAACAACTGGTTATTGTGTATCTATAGACATGCGTTTTCTGTCTATGATCATTATATGCATTATGTGATTCTTTGCCTTATTTTTCTACTGATTTTGTGTATTTTCACCTAAAATTTAGGGTTTTAATTTTACGGATTTGAGTACTTGCTTTTTGGTATTTTTTAAAGCTATTTCCATGTTCTCATTCATGTACTATTTAAACCCATTCCCACTCCCCTTTGAAAGAGCTAGAGGTTCTGAGTTCGAAAATCTTTTCACTACTATAACAAAATTGTGTGCTTCTACTTTATTGAATAATCTTACTCCGTGTTTAGATTTATGGCCTGTTGAAAGCCAGGGCCAGAAATCTCTAAGTGTTGCTTCTGTTCTGGTGATATTCACTATACTGTTGGATTCCTTTCTTCCCTTTTTCATCTCAATTGGTGAGTAAATATATCCTCTACCATTTCATTATTATTGTTCACTCAATGTGTTGCTTCAATTAATCTATACTATCCTAATGTTATTACATTGTGATTTGAAACATGCTTAAGTTTATGTTGAGTTTATTAATCAGATTCTGCTCAAATTCTATGTCACAGATGAATTTTTCTTGAAATTAAACCTGTCTGTGACTCTCATTTTTTTTTCTTCTATGAACTAGTTAACCATGTATAGATGTATGCATTCATATTTATAAATTTGTTGAACCTGTTATAATACGGCATGTTTGACTCTGTTCTTACTGTATTATGACACTTCTGGTACCTGCCTTAATCAGTTTTTAACATGTCCCAATCTATTGCTAATGTATGTGATCCCTAGTGTTTCCACTTAATATAATCTAGATCTTCTGTTATCACTATGAACCTGCTTATGAACTTGCCTTTAGCATGTGATTGAGTTTAATTCCTAAAACTTGACTAAGTATGCCTAGGTTTAAATATGTCTACTACTTGTTTGTATATGTTCAATATGTGATTCTATCCTTAAGTGAATTCCCTAATCCATTCTCTGATTATCTCTAATTCCCTTACTATCTAGCCTTTCTGAATCCTCATTCTTATCCGGCTGAAAGCCAATGCTATTTAGGTTCTGTCCTTGACCTCCCTAGTGTGGATACTGCTCGGGGTCCATGTGAGACCTTTGTGAACTCTGACACACTAGGACCTGGTCCCTAGTCTTTCCTTGAACTGTTTCTGATCAATTTCTCTAGTGTGAGCACTTCCCTGGGTTCTTGAAGCCGTTGGGAACTCTGACACACTAGGGATTTGGGGTTTTTATGCTTAACTTTGTGGGTGAATCACTCAACAACTGGTTATTGTGTATCTATGGACATGAATTTTGGAGTTGTTGTGAGCTGAAGGCCTGGCTTGACCAGGTGTATTTGCGCCTGTTGTAGGCTCCCTATAGTTTTACTTACTTTGTAATTCATTTAATAAATTCTGGTATGTAATAATGTTTTGTAATAACAATTCTGGGGTGGTAGTAAAATTGGGAAGGGTCTCTTATTTTACAATAAAAGTTGGGTAGAAATCCTACCTATAGGTCTAACAATGTGTTATCATATGCAATGTGTTAGAAATCCTGTCTATAGGTCTAACAATGTTCTATTATATGTGTTGTATGTTAGAAATCCTACCTATAGGTACCTCATTATGTTCTATTAGAAATCATGTTTATTGGAATGGTATGGTCCAATATGCATGCAAATGTCTACTTACACACTGCCCTGTTCAAATTGTAGAGATCATGCCTATAGGATCTAAAACTATTCAAATTATAGAAATCATGCCTATAGGATATAAAACTGGTTCACATTGTAGAGATCATGCCTATAGGATCTAAAAGTATTCAAATTATGGAATGCACACCTGAATCTATTTAGCTTTTATTTCTGCCCGCTTATTCATGAACTGTGTTGTCACCTTCATTAGAAAACATGCCTATAGGATTAAAACAAATAATTCTGGATCTGTTTCTATGACCTGTCACTGTTTTCTATCGCGTAAAACACCTAGATACCATGCTCATAAACTTAATTGTATTATGAAAATCAGTAGGCAAACTTTGTAGGTTCTAAATGTTGCATTAAGAAACTGGTTTTGCAAATGCCCGTCTGCTAGTTCATTCAATATCACATAGATATCCTGCCTATAGGATTCTGCAATTAATAAAAAATCTATCAGTGTTAACTAGTTTAAGCGTGCATTTGACGTCTAAATGTGGAGGCTAACTTGAGCCCATACTTGTTTCTATTTGAAAGTCCTAACTGTTTTGTCTGTCGCTTAGTATTTTTTCTTTTGAGCAGCCTAAGTTATGGTCTAAAACCACCCTGAAATAGAGGTCACAATGCCTCCTGGACAATAGGCATGGGACGGGTAGTGCACGCATAGTGTACGACTTAGAATTAACTAGAGCGCTTTAGGTAAAAAACTTAAAGATAGTAATCAGGTAGCAGGAGATGATAGTCTGTGCCCGCTGAATAATATGAGTAACACCCCGTCTTGAGGGAGTTACAAAATATTATTTATGTTGCACGGGGTGATCCTTTAAGCTAAAAAACTTACGACCCCCCCATTTCTATTAAAATAATTCTTTCCTTTTCCAAATTGTTTCTTTTCTCTTAGACTAATTCACATGATTTGAGTTCGGCCGGGATCCACCATTGTGGACCTCGAGGAGTGCCTAACACCTTCTCCTCGAGGTAATTTGAGCACTTACCCGATCTTTGATGACGCAACTAGTAAACCCGAGTCATTTGCAAATAGGTTCCCTAACACACCTTAATCTGTTAGGTGGCGACTCTCTCTTTTAATAACCCTTTCTTTAGAAGAGTTGTCAATGTCGAAACCCAATTTCCTGAGAAAAAAGAGGCGCGGCAGCATGGCGACTCTACTGAGGATATCCTTACGCTCTTACCATAATGAACTTGGTATGTGTGAATTAGTCTCCCTCGATAAACGTGTCTTTATTATTTTATGCTTGAATTCACCGTTTTATTTGCTACGTGCACACCCACTTCCCTATTTTCCCTTTATATGAATTTACATGCAGTTCTTCGCTTAATCTTGTCACAATATGCATCCCCTCTGTTATTTCCAAATCATGTTCACTGGCTTCAATCTTTATGTCTTTCCCTACTCCTTTTACCGCTTTATAATAATTTTTCCATTATACGAACTAACTCCTTTCTTGTTTTCTTTCTTTTCCTGTCTTTACATTTATTAAATACCGTATTTATCGCTTTCATCGTGCAAAATACTTGACAATGTGTTGTTTTATTTTTGCATAATTACATGCTCTGCATCATATTCCACTCATGCACAATTAATACTATAGCGGCACTTGATGAGTGTCCGCGCTCTTCCTATATTACCCTATTTAATTTGGAAAGGCTTATTTAAGGTAAAACTAGTTGATCAGCGGTGCAGTCGATGATTCCGTGCCTTTCCCTCTCAAGTTATCCACTTGAGGGTCCCGGTCTAGACTTCTATAGAAAACTCTATTCTGATGATAATTGTGCATGCATCATGTACAAACCTAGCATGAGTTAGAATGTTGTCCGCATAATAACTCTCTAAGGAAAGCCTTGTCCAAAGCCCATCGGGATTTCCATAATCCCAACGAGCACAATCATGATATGTGCATTATTTGGATAAAACGTGCCGATATGCTAATCAGTAATGTGTAAGTAGTCAAATATGGAGGGGGAGAGGGATACCTTTATTTGTTTTGCAGAAATGAGGCACGAATTCCCCAGGTTCGGCATGGTCCAAATTATCTCATCTCTGTTGCTAGACTGGTGAGAAAATCTCTCGCCAAGCGACAAAAACCACGTGAAAAGAATTCTGGGAAATTTACCTTCTTTGCTGGACATTCAGCTGAACAATGTACTGATCGAGGCCGCTACTATGATCTGGGATGAAAAGAGGGTTGTTTTACGTTTTGGTAATATAGAGATGACTCCCCTTCTTGAGGAAATAGGAGGTATTGCTGGGCTACCCTGGGATAGCCCTAGTCTGCTGGTACTGGAAAATCGTACTTCTAGGGGATTTCTGAAAATGATGGGTCTTAGAAAGAATGATGAGTTAGTTTGACTGAAGAAGTCCTACATACCTTTCAACTTCCTTTACGAGCATTATGGGCACAACACATCCTACCGTATCTATCATGATGAGTTTGCCATCACTTCTTTGGGCTGGACTCATCGTCGGGTTTTTGTGTTCGTCGTCTGCTTTCTGAGTATGATAGTATTCCCGATTCAAGGAGACAGTATCCACACTCATTTGGCTATGGTCACCAAGACCTTAATGGAAGGAATTGAGGGATAGACTTACACTATTGTCCCAATGATCATGGCAGAAATATATAGAGCCTTGGACCGTTACAAGAATGGATTCAGGCATTTCGAGGGTTGTAATTTGTTACTACAAATATGGTTGTTAGAGCATCTTCAAAGAGGACAGTACCGCTAGGAATTTCCACGACGACCATGGAATGACCACATAGCTTTTCACCATCCAAAAAGAATGACTTTCATCCCAGACATGTTTGCATAACCGGAAAACACCATGGATTGGGTGTGCTTCTTTAGCAATTTGACTGATGACAAGGTCCATTGGATGTTCGAGTGGTTCCCTACTAGCGAGTTCATCATCAGGTCAAGGGATGTCCCTCACTTATTTCTCATTAGGTTGAGGGGTATCTATCCGTATGCTCCTATCAGGGTCATGAGATAGGCCGGGAGAAAACAAGTCATACCACGAGTTTCTAAGAAGGTTCACTACAAAGCAGACTTTCAGGGTGATTCCATTCCATTCAAGTGTGAGGCCTAACACATGTGGCATCTGAAGATTATTGTGGAGAATGATACCATCGAACCAGATCGGTATCACGCTGGGCATGTGTATTTCTACCTATCATGGTTGGATGATGATATAGCGGGAGAAGTAGAGCCAGGGATCGATCGAGGAAACAGTGTCATAGACGATGCTGGTGAAGCACAAGTAAAATACAAGAGATTGCGCAAGAGAATCCTTGAGTCCGAGGCCAGACATTTGGAACAACACAAGGTAGACATGGAATCAATCAATGAATGGAGAGGAATTGCTACAAAATCAAACGGAGAGATTGGAGTACTTAGAGCAAGGTCTGATGGAGCTTGAGGGGAAACTGAGGAAAAATATTATGGATTGTTAGAATTCAGAGGGCAACGAAGAAGGACACCTAGCAATGGCGTACCTGCTGCTGGACATGAGCGACCTGGGAATCTGATCGATGGGGCCAAGAAGGCCAAGCTTGGAGAAGGTCCCTCCCGGACCAAATATATTAGAATTGTTGTTTACTTACTTTTCTAGAGTCGTTTTAGAAATTGATTGTAATAAGGCAAATGCCACTAGCAACTCTTTTGATTATTGTTTTAAAAGTTTGATCTATTTATTAAATTACTGAAATGAGGCAATTATCGGTATTAAGTTTCTCCAAATCTACGTGTCGCTAGGCCTACCTTGGGAACAACGAGGTCCCCAAATTAGGACGCGAATTATGATTCCGCAATACATGTTTAAATACCGCAAATATCCTTCCAAAATTCCCTACTGACTTGTTTACCTTTTTTTATTTTATTATTCCCACTCCCTAAGGTTGGTTCGTGCATACTAACATCATCAACATATCATACTAGATCCAAAGGTCCTCCACTACCTCCTCCTCCAAGTGATCCTAAAAATAAGGAAAAAGCTAAGATGGAAGACATGAGTG
This sequence comes from Nicotiana knightiana, assembly GCA_005239525.1. Taxonomy (NCBI): domain Eukaryota; kingdom Viridiplantae; phylum Streptophyta; class Magnoliopsida; order Solanales; family Solanaceae; genus Nicotiana; species Nicotiana knightiana. The sequence continues at coordinate 9,239 of ML438002.1, forward strand.
GTATCGGGAAAGATAACACTACACATGCAGAAAATGTTGAAACTTCAGATGGTCAGAGTACTCTGGCACATAATGATTTAGTTCTACGGTTGGAGCATAAAATACTGGAATTACAAGGGGAACTTGAGCAGGTCTGCAACTTACCAAACCTCTCCCTCACCCTAAACATCCCAGATATCAACCAACAGAATGCCCAAAACCCAGCACCTCCTAAAAACACACCAAATCAACATCCGCAAAATCCTCCCGCACCTCATCAATACGCCACGCCTCCACTAAATCCTAATCCTCCACCAGTACTAACTCCTCCTCAGCACCAACATCATCTAACTCATTATCCACAAACCACCACTTACCATACCCCTCAAAATACACCGCAACCTACCCCCGATTCGTAAAACTCGACCAATGATCACCGCTACACCCAAATCCCTGGTATACATCAGAACACCCCCATATATGTAGAAACTCGACCTCACCCCACTCAACAAACCTTATATACGCCAGAACCTGCCAAGAAGGACCTGTTCATTAAGAATATGGCAGAGGAACTTAAGAAGCTCAGAAGTCGAGTCCAAGGTGTCGAAAGAGGTAAAGGCATTGAGGGTTTGAACTATGAAGATCTATGTATTCAGCTGGACGTAGAACTGTCAGAGGGTTACAAACCTCCCAAGTTCAAGATGTTTGACGGAACAGGTTACCCAAAGGTGCATCTAAGGACATACCGTGACAAGATCATGGGAGTTAGAAAGCATGAAATAATTCACATGAAACTGTTCATAAGAAGCCTCACTGGAGACGCCTTATCTTGGTACATCAGCCAAAATCCAAAGAAGTGGGCTAGCTGGGTAAACATGGCATCAGATTTCATGGATCGATTCAGGTTTAATACGGAGAATGCACCAGACGGCTTCTATATACAGAATCTCAAGAAGAAGCCAACTGAGACTTTTCGCGAGTATGCTACTCGGTGGAGATCGGAAGCTGCAAAAGTAAGGCCGGCATTGGAAGAAGAGCATATGAACAAGTTCTTTGTCCGGGCCCAGGATCCACAATACTACGAAAGGTTAATGGTTATCGAGAATCATAAGATTCTCCGACATCATCAAATTAGGGAAAAGGATTGAATAAGGAATCAAGAGCGGAATAGTAACCAATTTTGAGGCATTACAGGCTACGAACAAAGCTTTGAAGTCAGGGGGTATATCCAAATAGAAAGAAGTAGGGGCCGTGATGGTGGCCCAAGGTCCAAAATCTCCTCTTACATATCAAATACCTCCACCTACATATCAGCCTTCACCTCCCAGATATCCGCAAACCACCACCGCCTACTATACATATAACACCCAGCCAGCATATTATCATTCACCTCCTGCCCGCCAAAATTACCAGAAACCTAGACCAAATTTCGACCGCAGGCCGCCCAGACAATATACCCCTATTGCTGAGCCTATCGATCAATTGTACGAGAGACTAAAAGCTGCTGAATATGTCACCCATATTCCCTCTTTTGCCATGGAAAACTCTTCTCAATGGGTCAATCTAAATAAAACATGTGCCTACCACTCCGGCGTTAAAGGTCCTACCATCGATGAATGTCGCACTCTGAAAGATTAAATCCAGACCTTAATTGATACCAAGGTCATACAAGCAAATGAGGCTACACCTAATGTCTGCAACAATCCCTTCCCAGATCACAAGGGCGAGGGGTGAATGTGATAGAGACTGAAGAAGAATGGGACCCGGAAGGGTCAATTGGGCTTATTCGAGAAGGGGATGACCCAAAGAAACTTGCGGTCACTCTTACTCCTATTGTGGTATAGATACAACCACCGGTCGAAGATGAAGTAGCCGCACCAACCCCATTCAAGGTGGAAGTAACAAAGCCTACAGCTCCACCTGCTCCATTCAAAGTAGAAGTGACCACACCCTTCAGTGTGACGATAACATCCACACCGTCCTTTAAGTCCAATGTTGTAACCTGGGACTATGTTGCAAAATCCAGGAGGGTAGGAAAACAAAAAATGGAAGAACTAGTGTGGCACAAGGGATGACCAGTACTGGTAGAGTCTACACACCTGAGAACTTAGGAGGAACAAGTAAAGAAGCAGCTTCCAAGCAGCCCATCATTGAAACTGGCCCAGATGATCTTTGGAGAAAGGTGCAAGCAAGGGAATATTCTGTATCATTACTACAGAATTCTAAATCACATAGGAATGCCTTAATGAAGGTATTGAACGAAGCTTACGTGCCCAACAATATCACTAGTGGGGAAATGGAAAACATGGTAGGACAAGTTCCAGAGAGCCATAAAATCACTTTTCATGAAGACGAATTTCCACTAGAGGGATTAAGCCACAACAGGGCGCTGCATATCACGGTACAATGTGAGGATAAATTCATTGCCAGGGTTTTGATAGATGGAGGTTCCAGTCTCAACATCTGTCCATTGATAACTTTGAAAAGATTGGGTAAAGGTTTGCATGAAATACGAGCAGGAACTATGAAAGTGAAAGTATTTGATGGGTCTCAAAGGGCCACGATCGGGGAAACCAACCTCTGCTTACAAATGGGCCCGACTTGGTTTGATGTCGAATTTCAAGTACTCGACATATCCGCCTCATACAATTTATTGTTAGGATGGACTTGGATACATGCCGCTGAGGCTGTGGCTTCTACTTTGCACCAGGCTGTAAAGTTCGAATGGAATCATAAGGAGGTGATCATCCATGGAGATGGGAGTAATCCCATTTATACCAATCAAATTGTTCCGCTCGTGGAAAATAGAAGGAAATTGGGTGGAGAGACTTATGATCACATCGAACGCATCAATGAAATTGATAAAGATAAGTGGTGAAACATTAAAATAGAAAGCATAGTAGCATGGGCAGGGTATGAACCCGGTAAAGGGCTAGGGAAGAATCTCTAAGGTATTGCCGAGCCAATACTGCTAAAACGTCATGGCACGACCTTTGGATTAGGATATCAGTACACCTGGCATGAGTATCAAAACTGGTCACCACCATGGTGCGGTCTTTACTACCCTCTTGAACAGCCAATACCGTATTTGAACCAATATTTCCATCAAGCTATATGATGTGGGGATCCGAAGAAGACGAGGTGCTAGCTGGTTTGAGGAGTTTATTTCTAGAAGAGGAAGACATGGATTGCAGTGTAATAGTTGAGGAGGAGGAGGAAGAATTCCTCGTCATCCAGATAATGGAGAAGGGAGTTGTCCTCAGGAATTGGAAAGCCACACCATCAAAGGCCCGATGAGTCCCGGGGTAGTATGGCTGCTAGTGTCATTTACTTTGAAAACAACTCTTCTTGAGCATATTTTGTTTAAAAACATTTTCTTTTCTTTCAGTATTTTGTTTTGGAAAACATTGTTTGAGTCATTAAAAAATTGCTTTGTTTGACATTTTTATATTTATCAATGGCTTGATGTTTTATTATTACTATCTTTCATATCTTTCTCTCTACAACATTACTATTTCTTATCTTGATGAACCAACGACTATGACATGTAATGAGATAACGCAACATAAGGATAGTGACTCGGAAGAGATAGAAGAAGAAAATGTGATACCTGAGGAAATTGTCAGAAAAGTTGAGAATTTTGAGAACAAGCCTAAGTCCAATCCGGACGAAACTGAGATAATCAACTAGGGAGATTCTGAAATAGTCAAAGAAACCCGCATAAGCATTCACTTGTCACCATCAAAAAAGGAAGAGTACACTCACTTCCTAAGAGAGTATAAGGAAATTTTCGCATGGTCGTATGACGATATGACCAGATTGAGCACATCCATAGTAGCTCGCAAGCTACCTACCAATCCTATGTGTCCACTAGTAAAGCAGAAACTCAGGAAGTTCAAACCAGACATGAGCCTAAAAATCAAGGAAGAAGTCACAAAGCAGATCAAAGCTAAGGTCCTCAGGGTAGTTGAATATCCAACTTGGTTGGCCAACATAGTGCCGGTTCATAAGAAAGATGGGAAAGTCAGAGTATGTGTCAATTATCGGGATTTAAGCAGAGCAAGTCCCAAAGATGATTTCCCACGACTAAATATACACATACTGATCGATAATTGCACCAAGCATGAACTCCAATCCTTAGTTGATTGCTTCGCGGGTTATCATCAGATCTGGATGGATGAAGAAGATGCCGAGAAAACAACTTCACACCATGGGGAGTGTACTGTTACAAAATGATGTTGTTTGGTCTAAAGAATGTTGGGGCCACTTATATGAGGGCCATGACAACCATCTTCCATGGCATGATACACAAGGAGATAGAGGTATATGTGGATGATGTCATCATCAAATCCAAGAAGGCCGCATATCACATAGCAGATTTGAGAAAGTTCTTTGACCGGCTGCGGGGGTACAATCTGAAACTGAACCCTGCGAAATGTGCCTTTGGAGTTCTTGCCGGAAAATTGTTAGGGTTCATCGTCAGCCGCCGAGGAATTGGGTTAGACCCATCAAAGGTCAAGGTTATCCAGGATTTACCACCGCCAAAGAACAAGAAGGACATGATGAGTTTCTTGGGACGTCTCAATTATATCAGCCACTCCATAGCACAATCAACTGTAATATGTGAGCCAATTTTCAAAATGCTGAAGAAGGATGCCGCAACCAGTTGGACTGAAGATTGCCAGAGAGCTTTTGACAAAATCAAAGGATACTTGTCCACACCACCAGTCCTAGTCCTGCCAGAACCTGGTAGACCACTGCTACTCTACCTTTTCGTACCATATGGGGGCTTTCGGTTGTGTCTTAGGACAACATGACGAGACATGGAGAAAAGATCAGGCCATATATTATCTAAGCAAGAAGTTCACACCCTACGAAGCACGATACTCTCTGTTGGAATGCACTTGATGTGCTCTGACACGGATAGCCCAGAAACTGAGGTACTACTTCTGTGCTTATACCACATATCTCATATCAAGAATGAATCCTTTGAAGTACATCTTTCAGAAGCCTATGCCTACAGGAAAGCTGGCCAAATGGCAAATATTGTTGAGTGAATTTGACATCATCTATGTAACCCAGAAGGCATTCAAGGGACATGCATTAGCAGATCATCTTGTGAAAAAACCTATAGGAGGAGAATACGAACCATTGAAAACGTATTTTCCTGATGAAGAAGTGTCATTCGTAGGAGAGGATATTGCTAAATCCTACGACGGGTGGAGAATGTTCTTCGACGGAGCTGCAAATTTCAAAAGAGTCGGTATTAGAGCCATTTTGGTGTAAAAAATCGGTCAACATTACCCGGTGTCCGCAAAGCTCAGGTTTCCATGCACCAATAATATGGTAGAGTATGAAGCCTGCATATTAGGGCTTAATTTGGCTGTTGATATGAATATCTAGGAATTGCTGGTGATTGGTAATTCAAACCTGCTGGTACACCAGGTACAGGGAGAATGGGCTACAAATAACACCAAGATACTACCGTATCTGCATCACGTACAAGAGATGAAGAAGAGATTCACAAAGATAGAGTTCCGGCATGTCCCCAGAATCCCGAATGAATTCGCAGATGCACTGGCCACCTTGTCCTTCATGATACAACACCCGGACAAGAATTTCATCGATCCCATTCCAGTAAGTATCCATAATCAGCCGGCTTACTGCGCTCATGTTGAAGAAGAAACATATGGAAAACCATGGTTCCATGATATCAGGGAATATTTGGCAAAAGGAGAAAACCCAGAGTATGCAAACCATACTCAGAAACGCACACTTCGGAGTTTGTCTAACCATTTCTTCCAGAGTGGAGGAATTCTGTATAGAAGAATTCTAGATCTAGGGCTATTACGGTATGTCGACGCTAAGGAAGCCTCCAAACTGCTTGAAGAGATACACGCCGGAACATGCGGCCTACACATGAATGGTTTCGTCCTAGCCAAGAAGATACTCAGAGCCGGATACTTTTGGATGACTATAGAAACTGACTACATCTGGTATGTCCAGAAATGTCATCAGTGTCAGATACATGCAGATATGACACTGGTACCTCCAAGTGAACTCAATGCAACAAGTGCACCTTGGCCTTTTGCCGCCTAGGGAATGGATGTCATTAGACCGATCGAGCCTGACACTTCAAACGGGCACATGTTCATTCTAGTGGCCATAGACTACTTCATAAAGTGGGTTGAAGCTGCATCTTACAAAGCTATAACCAAGAAAGTCATCACAGATTTCATCAGGGATTGTATTGTTTGCCGATTCGGGGTTCCAGAATCCATCATCACTGACAATGCCGCTAGTCTCAACAGTGATCTAATGAAAGCCATGTGCGAAACCTTCAAAATCAAGCACAAAAACTCCACAGCATACCGGCCCCAAAATGAATGGAGTCGTGGAGGCCACCAACAAGAACATTAAGAAGATATTGAGGAAGATGGTAGAAAATCACAAGCAGTGACACGAGAAGTTACCATTTTCCTTATTGGGATACCGTACCACAGTTTGCACGTCAATCGGGACAACGCCTTATCTATTGGTATACGGTACTGAAGTCGTCATCCCTGTCGAGATAGAAATTCCCTCTTTGAGAATTATACAAGAAGCTAAGCTCAGTGATGCAGAATAAATAAGAAGCCGATACGAGCAATTAACTCTCATTGACGGGAAAAGAATGAATACAATGTGTCATGGTCAGCTTTATCAGAATAGAATGTCCAGAGCTTTCAACAAAAGGGTCAAACCCAGACAGTTCACACAAGGGCAGCTGGTGTTGAAACAGATGTTTCCACATCAGGATGAAGCCAAAGGAAAATTCTCACCCAACTGGAAAGGACCCTACATGATTCACAGAGTACTAACAGGAGGAGCACTCATACTCGCAGAAATGGATGGAGAAGTTTGGCCGAAGCCTATCAACTCAGATGTAGTCAAAAGATACTATGTTTAAACTGTTTACATTTCTTCATATGATGTAATTGAACTACGCTTGACCTGATTCTCGTTTAAGAGGGGACAATACAATAAAATTTTCATTTTTCCCACAACCAAAAACTGGGGCAGAATTTTGAGGAGGACCCTCAAAATTCCGAAGTAAGTTCAGCCAACAACACCATATGCGGAATAGCCAGAAATTCGTCTAGATAACTGGGGCAGAATTTTGAGGAGGACCCTCAAAATTCTATGGCAAGGAGGTCGCAATGTCTCTAAATGTATCACAGTCATTGGTTCATCTAAATTACTTGATATTGCGTGCTACTACATTTCAAACAACCATATTTTTACAAATGCATGCATATTTTTCGAAAACTTTGTTTCTATAACAGCCAGATGCTACCCATGGTAACTTAAGCATGACTTCAATGCGGAGAAAAGAAAAGCAAGCCGGTGGAGGCACATACCAACCGCCTCCATTAAACTCATGATTTTTATTTGGATGCAGGAACAAGGAATATCCGCAAGTACGTGCTCACCTTAGAATCACTATCTTCATAACATCAAAACTACCAAGCACAAACATTTCTCCAGCTAAGGAATACTCTGCTCATACCTATTATCTGTTTATTGCATGAGGCTAAGCCCTGCCTCCTTAATTGCATAAGGATAAGCTCTGTCTTTCTTATTACATGAGACTAAGCCCTGTCTCCATCCTTGCATGAGGCTAAGCGCTGCCTCCTTAATTGCATAAGGCTAAGATCTGTCTTTCCTATTGCATGAGGCTAAGCCCTGCCTCCTAAATTGCATAAGGCTAAGCTCTGTCTTCCCCTTGCATGAGACTAAGCACCGTCTCCATATTGCATGAGGCCAAGACCTGCCTCCTCAATTGCATAAGGCTAAGCTCTGCCTTCCCCTTGCGTGAGACTAAGCATCGTCTCCATCTTGCATGAGGCTAAGCCCTGCCTCCTCAATTGCATAAGGCTAAGCTCTGACTTGGCCTTGCATGAGACTAAGTATTGTCTCAATCTTGCATGAGGTTAAGCCATGCCTCCTCAATTGCATAAGGCTACGCTCTGCCTTCCCCTTGCATGAGTCTAAGCATTGTCTCAACCTTGCATAAGACTAAGCACTGCCTCCTCAATTGCATAAGGCTAAGCTCTTCCTTCCCCTTGCATGAGACTAGCATTGTCTCCATCTTGCATGAGGCTAAGACCTGCCTCCTCAATTGCATAAGGCTAAGCTCTGCCTTCCCCTTGCATGAGACTAAGCATTGTCTCTATCTTGCATGAGGCTAAGCCCTTCCTCCCCAATTACATAAGGCTAAGCTCTGACTTCTCATTACACGAGACTAAGTATTGTCTCTACTTGCATAACCACAAATGCTGCTCTATTCCCTTGCATTATTCTCTTCTCTCGGGGCTAAGCTCTGCCCCCAGCTCTACATAAGACTAGCCAATTTGTCCGAAGGCGTCATAGTCCGAAGGCATCATCCTCATAGCCGAAAGACACCATGCCATGGCCTGAGGATCTCTTAATCTTGCACATCATTATTCAAAGGCGTCATCGTTCAGAGGAACCATCTTCATAGCCCGAGAATATCATTTCATGGCCTGCGAATCCTTTACCGCACAATTCATGGCCCGGGACATCATGGTCTAAGGACGTCATCCTCACCGTCCAAAGGCGATCTTCATGGTCCAAAGGGAGTTTGCATCATGTTTTCTATATGCGTGCATCGTATTTTGAGTTTGCAGGTAATCCAGGAAGTAACTGTTCTCATCACGGGAGAAATCTTCGCTACAATTTCCATTCAATGTTCATATCCTTCAATTATTTCAAACTTAACCGATCACCGTCCGTTACCCATTCTCATCTGATAACCACTCAAATATCCGTAACCACTCTCAATCCTGATTTGTCCTATCCAGAATATTCAGTCCGTTCTTACAATAATTCATCAGTTTATTCCACCATCGGATCTAGAATTACACATGGCCTGATTCCTGTAAAACTAGGGATATGTAGGCAGATCAGAGATCAGAGTGCGGCCTATATTTTTCAAAACATCCTATTCGGTTAAAATCGATCATCATTTCTTTACCCGACAACTCTTTCATCCTTCCCGGGTAAGGAGGGGCAGCTGTTGATACCCAATATTTTCCTCATATTTTTTCATATATATATATATATATATATATATATATATATATATATATATATATATATATATATACACACACACTCTAAAAATATTGCATATGCATCATCATTTGATTTACAAGCGTGCACAAGTAATTTGTGTAATTTTCTATAATTTTTAAAGGCTTTAAATCAATTTATTTCTATATTTTTATTATATAAATACCCATTAATTACTTTAAAAATTATTTTTATGATGATTTTATCATAGAAACTTATCATTTACACTAGTATTAGGTTCAAATATTTTAGTGCATTTATTATAATTACGTTTGCATTTTTAGGGCTAAAATTGCACATATTTGCAATAATAGCCTATACATGCTTATAATTACTTTATTTATGCAAAAAATATTTTTTTTATATTTTTATAATATTAAATAATTGTTTCTAAATTTTTTTGTGCACAAATGATCTTTTTTGTTATTTATTTATTTATTTATTTATTATTTCTATAAGTTATTTATTTATTAATTTAGGTATTTAAAATCTGACCCCAATTTTCAACTAAATTCGGACCTAAAAACTACCTAGACCAGCCTAATATGCCTAAGCCCAATACCCTAGACCAACTACCCCTACCCGTTTAATAACCCAACCCAGTCCGCTTAAATCCCATACGTTGATAAAAAATGACAACGGCTCACAGACAATCACCTCTTTCCTTATATCTCCATCCCCAATGTCACGTCCCGAACCTAGGGAGGCGTGGCTGGCACCCCGCGCCGCATTGGCCCGAGCGAACCACTCTGTAACTCATTTATTTTCTTTGTGACTATCATGGGCCAACATGACCATAACTCGTAATGCATAACTATAAGTGGGCAACACTGTATAAATAAACTATCATTCTTAAAACATGAATTCATATGGGCCGGAAAGACCTCTGACATACTATACAAAATGAACCTTTGTCTACAAAGCTTCTAAGATTATTCGATATCAAACGGGACAGGGTACCGTCCTACCCATAAGTCTATAGAAAACATCTGACACGATGACTCATAGACTCGGCTACACTCCGAATGAGGTGGAGTCTTACCGATCCTTCGCTGAAGCCAATCCCGTCTACTATGAGGGCTCGTCAAACTGATTATCTATACCTGCAGGCATGAATGCAGAGTCCCCGACAAAAGGACGTCAGTACGAATAATGTACTGAGTATGAAAGGTATGTAAGTCAATATATAAAGGACATGGAAGAAACATGGAGTAAATGACTCAACCTGTAAGTCTCTATAGCTCTGTAAATCATGAAATATTTATAGTGTCATGCATATGCATATGGATGTCATATAATGCATAGGTCTGTACGTACATAACATCATCAAGCCTCTGAGGGCATCCCATCATATCATCTCGGCCACATTGGCAAATCATCAATGTATACCAGCTGATCAGGTGGTGGTGCGTATATAATGCCATAAACTTTCCCATATCCCATATATATATATATACATACATATATACGCGTATATAATGCCGTTTGAATATACATATATATACACGTATATAACGCCGTTTGAATCATATTCCAGTCACTATGGGCAACATCATCATCATATACCAGCTGATCAGGTGGTGGTGCGTATATAATGCCGTAACCTTTTCCCATATCCCATATACATATATTTACATATATACGCATATATAACGCCATCTGGTCATAGGTCAATGTGCATATGTAAATGCATGAAATGCATAAGAAATATGTTAATAAGATTTTCTCAGAATGCCATAAAAATCAATGTGCCTTTCGGATGAACATTATCAAA
>ML438004.1:0-19807 GCA_005239525.1 Nicotiana knightiana
ATTAATGCGCATAAACTTTAAGGCATATAACATGTTAAACTATGAATTCTAGTCTCGCATCACAGGTCATCACAAAACCATTATTTTACCAACAACTCAACAGAATATGATATAGTGACTCTATGCAATTAAAGTCACATTAACAATCAATTCACCAAGTTATAACGGAGGCACAAATTGGCATGTTAAAGCAACACAAAAAATCACGTAGAATGCATAACTCACACAAGAAACCACAATCGTTCCAACACCAAGATAAAAACGAATAACCAAACATAATCAAAATGCGGATGAATGATTAGAGGAAGAACAATGACCGTTCAAATCTATAAGTTGTTGCAACATGGAATGTACAATGAAAATCACAAACGAAGGTACCACCTCGTATTCACATTTCACAATTTCAATCACAATGTTTCCTTATATCATCGTGTGAGCCTTACATTTAGTTTTGAAAATTATTTTTCCCGAAATAGCTACACATGTTTTAGCCCACCTTATCCCACCGTGTGGCTTCAAGTAGTTCCCCTACTAGCAACACACGTATTGAGCCCACCTTATCTCACCACATACGTATCAACCCCTAGCCTTATACCATCACATGTGTATCAATATAAAAACACAATCACAACTCGCACCACAAGCGCCCATATGCCACAACTTGCCACAAAGTCAGCAACACCAATATTTCCACAACAAATAGCTCATTGCTCAACCACAATATGTACAAGAATTTCAACAATAACAAAATGAATATGTCACGACCCAAATTCCTAACCCACATGATCGTGATGGCGCCTAACACCACACTTGCTAGGCAAGCCAATGTTAGAACTTGATTATCCATTTTTCTTTGAATATTTACTTAAACACAAAGAGACAATTTAAAATAAACTAAATCTAATAATTTCCAATAAATGTGGTCAGGAATAATAATAAAAATCATACTTTAGCCGAACCACGAATTAAATATATAACTATAAGACTACCCCAGGGTCTGGTGTCACAATTCACAAACTACTAAAGAGTACTACAAATAATGGGATGAAAGAATATATTTGGTTTTGGAATGTAATAAAACAGTGTCTATAAAATTAAGAGAAGAGTCCAGGAATCTGCGGACGCCAGCAGATCTACCTCGTGTCTCCGAATGATGATGTCAACTACTAAAATCTCCTAACTCTGGCCGGTACCTGGATCTGCACAAAAGAGTGCAAACTGAGGTATCAGTATAACCGACCCCATGTACTGAGTGAGTGCCGAGCCTAACCTCGATGAAGTAATGCCGAGGATACAACTGGGCATTAACAATATAACATGTGAACACAATATATAATAAAGCAAGAAGAAATAATAATAATAAACCAAATAACCAGTAACTTGCAACAGTAAATAAGAACAACTCAGATAATTCTTTTCAGCTATCAGCTATAATCAACTCCTCAAAATTTCCAAGTTTCGATTTAAATCACAATAAAAATCAGAGTATGAAAACCTATTTGATAAAACCAGAGTTTTCCAAATCCATATTTTTGAAAGTCAGTAAAACATAATTATTCTCCCTTATCTCTCCTTGTTGCGGCGCGCAACCCGCTCCCACTTTTCCACTCTTATTGCTCTTCCATATATATATATATATATATCACCTTTATTTCTCCTGTTGAAGTGTGCAAGCCGATCCCACCTGTCCACCCTTATCACTCCTTGTTGCAGCGTGCAACCCGCTCCCACCAGACATATCATATCAGTTTATTTACAAAAACGTTCACAACTCAGGCCAAGCCTTTCACAATATTTTTGTATCAACAATTGTAAACAGAAGCTGTAAAACTCATAAACTTCATAAATTATCATTTCACAACAAAACCAACCGGAAATTATATACATGTCGTAACACTGACATCCATCTCAATCCTTATGTAACATAACAAAGCCAAGAGAATAGCCAACACTTCCAAAATACTTGAAACAATATTTAACAATAAGTTAACGAATCCAAATCGACATATAAACATCAATGATCATGAAACAATTAATCCCGGAAGCAAATAATTGGAAACGGGGAAAGGGATCAAGTTAAGCAGATAATTTGGAGGTGCATAGATACTCGTCACTTCACCTATACACCACACACATGAAATTTCACATAGCAAATAAGTTGGGGATTCCTATTCCCTCAAGTCAAGGTTAAACCAAGCGCTTACCTCAAATTCGCAGGCCACTCAATTACCGCTTTTCCTTTCGAATTCACCTCCAACACACTCGAATCTAATCATAATTAGCTTGATATCATTAATTAAGGCTAAAGGAAGTAAGTTTACTAAAAATTTATGATTTTCCTAAGTTTTCTCAAAAAAGTTAAAACTCGACCCCGGGCCCGCTTGGTCCAAACATAGGATTCGGACAAATTATGTTTACCCATTCACCCCCGAGTCTGAATATGCAATTATTTTTTAAATCCGACCCCAATTCGAGGTCAAAATTCAATTTTTACAAAATTATCTAATCTACCCAAACCCCCACTTTCGACCATGAAAACCCTTGATTTTTGCTTGAAAAGTGATGAAAAATGATGGGTAATTAAAAGGAAATAATTAATGAACACTGACCTATGATTTTGGAAGAAAAAGCCTTCAAAAAATCGCTCTAGGTCTTCTACCCTTGTGAAAAATAAGAAGAAAAAGGATGGAGTTCTAATTAAGGGGAATTCACTGCCCGACCCTCGTACCTACAGTGCTTGGGTCGCACATGCGATTGCGCATGTGCGGGGGAGCTTCCACTTTTGCGGAAAAGAGCTGGGCAGCTTGGGCCACACCTACAGTTGCATTACCACTTCTGCTATCGCGCACCTGCACAGAAGGGTCCGCAGCTGCGGACGTAGGGGAGCCTAGGCTTGGTCGCACCAGCGGGCTTCTGCTTACACCTGCGGCTCAAGGTTTGCAGATGCGGGCACACCATCACAGCTATGACACCAGATTTTAAAAGTTCAAAACATCCCAAAGCCTACCTGAAACTCACCCGAGCCCTCGAGGCTCTAAACCAAACATGCACGCAAGTCTAATAATATCACGGACTTGCTCGTGCGATCAAATCACAAAGTTAACACCTAAAACGATGAATTTAACCTCAAAACTCATGATTTTTCTCAAGAACACTTCAATTTCACTATTTCTCAACTGGACGTCTGAATCACATCAATTAAATTTCGATTCTCACCAAATTTCATAGATAGGACTTAAATACCATAACAAACCTATATCGAGCTCCGGAACCAAAATATGGGCCCAATACAAACGGTTTCAAACATTAATTCATTTCTTTATTTCATTAAAAACCCAGCAAAACAATTTTCTTTAAAAATTGATTTCTAAAGCTAGGGACCTCGGAATTCAATTCTGAGCATACGCCCAAGTCCCATATTTTACTGCGGATCTCTCGGGATTGTCGGAACATGGATCTGGGTCCGTTCACTCAAAATGTTGAACCAAGTCAACTAAAAACCAAATTTTAAATTCCAAAAATTATTATTTTTCATATTTTCACATAAAAGCTTTCTAGTTTCACGCCCTGACTGCGCATGCAAATTGAGGTAAATAAAATTAGTCTTTTTAAGGCTAATAAGCCTGGAATAGTGTCTTAATTTATAAGATGACCCTTTGGGTCATCACAATCTCCACCTCTAAAACAAACATTCGTCATCGAACATACATAGAAATTACCTGAATTGGCAAACAAATAGGGATTTCCACTCTGCATGTCCGACTCGGACTCCTAAGTAGCTGCCTCAACGGGCTGACCCTTCCACTGCACTCGAACTGAAGGATAACTCTTTGATCTCAACTGACGAACTTGCCAGTCTAGAATGGCTACCGGCTACTCCTCATAAGTCAAATCTTTGTCCAATTGGATAGAGCTGAAATCTAACACGTGGGACGGGTCACCATGATATTTCCAGAGCATAGACACGTGGAATACAGGATGAATTGGAGATAACCGTGGAGGCAACGCAAGTCTATAAGCTACCTCCCCCACTCTATCAAGAATCTCAAACGGCTCGATATGCCTAGGGCTCAACTTACCCTTTCCCAAATCTCATAATACCCTTCATGGGTGATACACGAAGCAATACTCTCTCTCCAGACATGAATGCCATATCCCACCTTACGATCGGCGTAACTCTTTTGCCTAGACTGAGATGCACGAAGTCGATCCTGTATAATCTTGACCTTATTGTATTGGTAAAAAGGAGCTTCACACGTATAATAAATCTTGATGACTCAGCAGTCTACGTGGAGCAATGAAGACACGACAACTAGACGGGACTCTATGAAGAGGTATGAGGCAAAGAGGCACGGCAAATAACACCCACGAGTTAATTAGCTACGGAAGTCTCAACCTGATTGAGAAGATGAAGAGACACGGTCAAAATGTATCTGGGCGGAACAAAGGTCAGATTCAGACATCTTAAATTAGTGATCCACATGTTACACAACATTCATGCAACAATTACGGTTACTCATTATAACATTACATTAATGTCATAATTAGTCAATAATGCTCAATCACTTAAAATGGCAGACGTTATATTAGGAAATTCTCTATATAAGGGAGTAAAATATAACCTATAAAGGACATCCGAACTACTATTGCAATACCCTTTACTTTTCGTGCATCTCATTGATTTTTCTTTATTTAATTACTTACAATAATCAGTCTTGCCTTGGTTATCAGAAACCCATGTTCATCCTAAAAATAGCTTTGGTCAAAGGATCTAATTCTTTGGTTAAACACTTATCTAAGGCCTCTTGAACTAAGTTTGTACCCAATAACCGAGCCTCTTCCGGCTCGAACCACCCAACTGGTGATCTACACTGTCTACCAAATAATGCCTCATAGGGAGCCATCTGAATGCTCGACTAATAACTATTATTGTTGACAAACTCTGATAACGACAAGAATTTATCCCAAGAACCTCCAAAGTCAATAACACAAGTGCGGAGCATATCCTCCAAGATCTGAATGGTACGCTCGGACTGCCCGTTCGTCTGCGGATGGAATGTTGTGCTCAACTCAACTCAGGTACCCAACTCACGCTGAACTGCCCTCCAAAAGTGCAAGGTAAACTGCGTACCTCGATCAGAAATGATAGACACAGTCACACCGTGAAGGCGAACAATCTCTCGAATATATATCTCTACCAACTGCTCCGAAGTGTAAGTACTTGCCACTGGAATGAAATGTGTTGATTTAGTCAACCTATCCACAATAACCCAAATGGTGTCGAAATTCCTCTGAGTCCGTGGAAGTCCAACAACGAAGTCCATAGTATACGCTCCCACTTCCACTCAGCCACATAAACCACCGGGTCTATGATGCTCATATTTCACCTGTTGGCAATTCAAACAACAGCCACATAAGCAACAATATCCTTTTTCATCCTTCGCCACCAGTAGTGCTGTCGCAAGTCCTGGTACATATTGGTTGCACCCGGGTGAATAGAATACTTAGAACTGTGAGCCTCCTCAATAATCAACTCACGAAGTCCATCGACATTAGGCCTGCATCCTCAAAACACCATCATCTCCAACTGTAACCTTCTTGGCAACACCGTGCCGAATTGTGCCCCTAAGGACCATCATCCTGTCGATCTCTGATACGCTCGAATAAGGAATACTGAGAGACTGTACAAGCTAGAATATGGATGGGCGAAATATCCAACCTCACGAACTGATTAGCCAACGTCTGAATATCTTAAGCTAACGGTATCTTACCAACTGGAACACATGCAAGGTTTCCCATACTTACTGCTTTCCTACTCAATGCATCGGCCACCACATTGGCCTTTCCTGGATGATACAATATAGTGACATCGTAATCTTTCTATAAGTCTAGCCATCTCCTCTGTCTCAAATTAAGATCCTTTTGCTTGAACAAGTACTGGAGGCTACGATGATCCGTGTAAACCTCACACGGCACGCCATAAAGATAGTTCCTCCATATTTTCAACAATGAACAATGGATGCCAACTCTAAGTCATCGACAAGATAATTCTTCTCATGAATCTTTAACTTCCGAGACTCATATGTTATCACCCTACCCTCTTGCATCAATACCTCTCCCAACCCAACACGGGAAGCATCACAATATAGTGTGAAAGATCCTGAACCTGAGGGTAACACCAATACCGGTGCTGAAGTCAAGGATTTCTTGAGCTTCTGGAAGCTCACCTCACATTCATTCGACCATTTAAATAGGGCACCCTTCTGAGTCAATCTCGTTACCAGGGCTGCTATAGACGAGAACCCCTCCACAAAACGACGGTAATATCCTGCCAAACCCAAGAAGCTCTTGATTTCCGTGGCTGAAGTGGGTCTAGGCCGATTCTTGACTGCCTCTATCTTCTTAGAATCTACCTGAATACCCTATGCTAATACGACGTGACCCAAGAAAGCTACTAAATCTAACCAGAATTCAGACTTTGAAACTTTTGCATACAACTAAATATTCCTCAAAGTCTGAGTGCTATACGGAGGTGTTGTTGATGCTCCTCCCGACTGCGGGAGTATATAAGAATATCGTCAATGAACACAATTACGAAGGAATCCAGATAAGGCTTGAAAACGCGATTCATCAAATCCATAAGTGCTGCTGGGGCACTAGTCAAGCCAAAAGTCATCACCAAAAATTCATAGTGCACAAACCTTGTCTGAAAGGCTATTTTAGGAACATCGGATGCCCTAATCTTCAACTGATGGTAGGCCAATCTCAGATCAATTTTTGAAAATACACTGGCACCCTGAAGTTGATCAAATAAATCATCAATTCTCGACAATGGATACTTATTTTTGATAGTAACTTTATTTAACTACTGGTAATCTATACACATTCTCATTGATCCATCCTTCTTCTTTACGAAAAAATTAGTGCACTCCAGGGCGAGACACTAGGCCTGACGAAGCCCTTATCAAGCAGGTCTTGCAACTTCTCTTTGAACTCTTTCAATTCTGGTGGGGCCATCCGGTATGGAGGAATAGAAATGGGCTGAGTGCCCCGAGCAACATCAATAAAAAAATCAATATCCCTTTCGGGTGGCACCCCCGGCAGGTTTGCAGGAAATACTTCGGGAAACTCCCGAACAATAGGCCCTGACTCTATCGAAGAAACCTCGGCATTAGAATTACAGATATGAGTCAAATAATCCAAACATCCCTTTTCAACCATGCGACGAGCCTTGGCATAAGAAATCACTCTGCTGGGAGGATGACCAGGAGTCCCTTTCTATTCTAACCGAGGAAATCCTGGCAAAGCTAAAGTAATTGTCTTGGCGTGACAGTCTAAGATGGCATAATAAGGTGACAACCAATCCATGTCCAATATGACATCAAAATCGACCATGTCAAGAAGCAAAAGGTCTACACTAGTTTCAAGACCCTCAATAATGATTACGCATGAATGATATACACGATTTAGAATAATAGCATCCCCCACCGATGTCGACACATAAATAGGGACACTCAAAGAATCGCGGGGCACAACAAAATACGAGGCAAAATAGGATGACACATAAGAATAAGTAGACCACAGATCAAACAAAATCGAAGCATCTTTATTACAAACTGAAATGGTACCTGTGATAACTGCATCGGAGGACTACGCCTCGGGTTTGGCTGGAGATATATATAATCGGGGCTGGGCCCCACCACCCTGAACTGCGTCACTGGGAGGACCCCTGACAGGTGGTCCTCCACCTCCAATGGGCTGGCCCCCACCTCTAGCATGCTGACCTCCACCTCTAGAATTTTGACCTCTACCTCTGACTATCTGACCCATACCCCTGGCTGGCTGGGCAGGTGGTGGTGATGCTGGTGCCGAAACTATAGCATGAGAATTCTGGTACTGAGGCTGATTACCCAAAAATTTCGGACAAGATCTCCAAATGTGCCTATACTTACCAGACTCATAACACCCATCCTGATACTAAGGCTGACCCTGACAAACCGGCTGATCATGATAAAAACTCTGAAGAGGAGGTGCTCTGATAGGAGTTGACTGGTCAGAATAAGGCAAGTAAGATCCATGACCACCTGAGGCACCATGGGATGTTTGAAGTTCTGAATTAAATGTCCTAGAAGAATGGCCTCTACCCTGAGTATCTCTGCATCCAAAAGAGGCACCGCTAAATCTACCAGAATGGTGAGGCCTCTCGTCTGACCCCTGACCTCCCATACCGAGAACCATCTCAACTCTCCTGGCCACATTGGTTGCATCCTGAAATGAAATCTCAGTCCCTGTCTCCTTGGCCATCTGCAACCTGATGGGCTGGACAAGGCCCTCAATAAATATCCTAAACCTCTCTCTCTGTGTGGGCAATAAAATAATAGCATGCCGAGCCAAATCCACAAAGCGATTCTCATACTGGGTAACTGTCATGCCGCCCTACTGAAGATGCTCAAACTGACGACGCTTCTCTTCTCTGGTAGTGATAGGCAAAAACTTCTCCAAAAAGAGGTGAGAAAACTGATCCCAAGTCAGAGCAGGTGACCCAGCTGGTCTAGTCAACAAATAATCCCTTCACCATTTCTTGGCGGAACCAGTCATCTGAAACGCAGCGAAGTCGACCCCATTGTTCTACAAATAACCGATATTACAAAGAACCTCATGACAGTTGTCTAGATATTCCTGAGGATCCTCTGAAGTAGCACCACTGAAGTGAACAGGGAAAAGCTTGATGAACCTGTTCAATCTCCACAAAGCATCGGAAGTCATAGCTGCCCCCTCAGCAATCGGGGCTGCAGCAACTGTCTGAACTACCCCAACTGGGTTGGCTGCTGGGGTCTGGATCTGAGGAGTAGTCTGATCAGGAGTGTGGTTAACAGGAGTCTGGACCCTTCCTCCAGCCTGAGATACGGCTGCTGCAACAGGGAGTGCGCCAGTTTGGGCTACACTCTCCAAAAGGCCCACTAATCGAACCAAAGCATCCTGAAGAACTGGGGTAGCGATAAACCCCTCTAGGACATAATATGGTCCAGCTGGAACGGTCTGAGCTGGAGCCCTCCCCCCCCCCCCCAAAACTTTATTTGGGGTTCCCCAACTGGGGGTTTTGTNAATATAACCTATGAACAATATATAATAAAGCAAGAAGAAATAATAATAATAATAATAATAATAATAATAATAATAATAATAATAATAATAATAATAAAAAACTAAATAACCAGTAACTTGCAATAGTAAATAAGAATAACTCGGATAATTCTTTTCAGATATCAGCTATAATCAACTCCTCAAAATTTCCAAGTTTCGATTTAAATCACAATAAAAATCAGAGTATGAAAACCTTTTTAATAAAAACAGAGTTTTCCAAATCCTTATTTTTGAATATCAGTAAAACATAATTATTCTCCCTTATCGCTCCTTGTTGCGGTGTAAAATCCGCTCCCACCTGTCCACCCTTATTGCTCCTCCCTATATATATATATATCACCCTTATTTCTCCTGCTGCGACGTGCAACCCGATCCCACCTGTCCACCCTTATCACTCCTTGTTGCGGCGTGCAACCCGCTCCCACCAGACATATCATATCAGTTTATTTACGAAAACTTTCACAATTTAAGCCAAGCCTTTTACAACATTTTTTTATCAACAATTGTAAACAGAAGCTATAAAACTCATAAACTTCATAAAATATCATTTCACAACGAAACCAACCAGAAATTATATATATGTCGTAACGCTGACATCCAGCTCAATCCTTATATAACATAACAAAGCCAAGAGAACAGCCAATATTTCTAAAATACTTTAAACAATACTTAACAATAAGTTAATCAATCCAAATTGACATATAAACATCAATGATCATGAAACAATTAAGTCCGGAAGCAAATAATTGGAAACGGGGAAAGGTATCAAATTAAGCAGATAATTTGGGGGTGCATAGATACTCGTCACCTCACCTATACACCACACACATGCAATTTCACATAGTCATTAAGTTGGGGATTCCTATTCCCTCAAGTCAAGGTTAAACCAACCACTTACCTCAAATTCACAGATCACTCACTGCTCAATTACCGTTTTTCCTTTCGAATTCACCTCCAATATACTCGAATCTAATCATAATTAGCTTGATATCATTAGGTAAGGCTAAAGGAAGTAACTTTACTGAAAATTTATGATTTTCCTAAGTTTTCTCAAAAAAAGTTAAAACCCGACCCCGGGCCTGCTTGGTCCAAACTCGGGATTCTGACCAAATTATGTTTATCCATTCACCCCTTAGCCCGTATATGCAATTAGTTTCAAAATCCGACCCTAATTCGATGTCAAAATTTGATTAGACAAAAGTTCTCTAATTCTACCCAAACTCCCAATTTCTACCATGAAAACCCTTGATTTTTGCTTGAAAAGTGATGGAAAATGATGGGTAATTGAAAGAAAATAGTTAATGAACACTTATGATTTTGGAAGAAAAAGCCTTGAAAAAATCGACCTAGGTTGGAGTTCTAATTAAGTGGAACTCACTGCCCGACCCTCGCACCTACAGTGCTTGGGTCGCACCTGCGATTGCACACGTGCTAGGCAGCTTGGGCCGCACCTGCAGTTGCATTACCACTTTTGCGGTCACGCACCTGCGCCGAAGGGTCCGCACCTGCGGACGTAGGGGAGCCCAGTCTTGGTTGCACCTGTAGGCTTCTGCTCATACCTGCGAGCTCGCACCTGCGGCTCGAGGCTCGCAGGTTCAGGCACACCAGCACAGCTATGACACCAGATTTTACAAGTTCAAAACATCTTGAAGCCTGTCGAAAACTCACCCGAGCCCTCGGGGCTCTAAACCAAACATGCATGCAAGTCTAAAAACATCATACGGACTTGCTCGTGCAATCCAAAAATAACACCTAAAATGATGAATTTAACCTCAAAACTCATGATTTTTCTCCAGAACACTTCAATTTCACTATTTCTCAACCGGACGTCCGAATCACGCTAATTAAATTTTGATTCTCACCAAATTTCAAAGATAGGACTTAAATACCATAACAAACCTGTATCGAGCTCCGGAACCAAAATACGGGCCTGATACCAACGGTTTCAAACATTAATTCATTTCTTTATTTCATTAAAAATCCAAAAACAAATTTCTTTAAAAATTGATTTCTAACGCTAAGGACCTCGGAATTCAATTCCGAGCATACCGCCAAGTCTTATATTTTATTGCGGACCTCCCAAGATCGTCGGAACACGGATCTGGATCCGTTCACTCAAAATGTTGAACCAAGTCAACTAAAAACTAAATTTTAAATTCCAAAAATTATTATTTTTCATATTTTCACATAAAAGCTTTCCGATTTCATACCCAGACTGTGCGCGCAAATCAAGGTAAATAAAATTAGTCTTTTTAAGGTTAATGAGCCTAGAATAGTGTCTTAATTTTAAGATGACCCTTTAGGTCATCACAGAAAAAGATTGCTAACAAAAAAAGGTATCTCAACAATTAACAACTTCGTCTCAATGTGATAACGACAATTACAATTTCAACACCAATAACTCAACAAGATGATATTCCACGAAATAACAACTTGTAACGATCTGACTGGTTGTTTTGAGAATTAGCATCCCGTTCGGTGGCTTAAGGTCTCGAGCAGCTTCGTATTATGTGTTATTACTTGCGTATGTGGTTGAGTTTTATTTTCGGTTGATTCAGGGTCAATTTAGAAGAAGGATTCTTGTTTAGATGCTTAAGCAGTGAGAGTTGATCAAAATTTTAATTTTTATGTAGACGACTCTGAAATGGTATTTTGATGATTCTAATAGCTCCATATGGTGATTTGAGTTTTAGGAGCATGTTCGGATGTTGATTTGGAGGTCCGTAGGTAATTTCGGAGTTAATTGACAAAAGTTGGAAAGTTGGAAGATTTTTGGAAAGTTTGAGCGGGAGTGAACTTTTTGATATCGGGGTCGGATTCTAATTTTGGACGTTGGAGTAAGTCCGTAATGTAATTTATGAATTGTATGCAAAATAGAGGTCATTCGAATTTCATTTGATAGGGTTAGGCATCGAATGAAGAAGTTAAAAGTTTATAAGTTCATTCGACGTGAATCGATGCGTGATTCATGATTTTAATTTTGTTTGATATGATTTGAAGACTCGACTAAGTTTTTATCGTGTATTAGAAATTTTTGGTACATTTGGTTGAGGTCTTGGGGCCCTTGAGTGAGTTTCGGATGGTTAATGGGTCAATTTTTGGACTTGGGGATGTGTTGAAGTTTTTCTGGTATCTGTATATGGTTTCCTTGTACACGATCGCGTGGGAAGGTCCGCGATCATGTAGTCTAATTGGGGTAATTCACGGAGTTTGTTCTATGCAATCGCGTAAGCTGGAGGAGTCTGAGCATCACGAATGCGTAAGAAGGGCTGTGTTCGCGTAGAAGAAGTGAAGCAGCATCTGAGTTCACGCTTTGTTCATCGCGAACGCGTGATGTAGTTCGCGATCACGTAGGTCTAAAGGTTAGTGCATCGTGTTTGTTTGATGTTTTTTGCATTCGTGTAGGGTTAAATTGTGGGCAGTATAATTTGTGCTTCGCGATCGCGAAGCAATTTCCGCAATCGCGATTAAGGACATCTAGGAAGACTTAAATATTTCAAAAATGAGGGTTTGAGTTTATTTCACAAATTTGATTTTGGGAGCTCGATTGGAGGCTATTCTTGGATAGATTTTCAAGGGAGTGATTGGGGTAAGTGATTCTTACTTAGATTTGGTTAAATTTCATGTTTATGTATTTGATTTCATCATTTAATTAGTGATTTGGGTTGAAATTTTAGGGGGAAATGGAGGAAAGTTCTTAGGCCTAATTTTGGGGATTTGGGCGAGATTTTGGTATCGAATTTGTGTAATTCTTGTATGGTTGGACTGATATCGAATGGGTGTTCTATTTTTGTAATTTTTGGTTGGGTTTCAATACGCGGGCCCGGGTCAACTTTTTGGAGCAAATTTTCAATTCTTAGCTAAGATCATTATTTAAATTAGTTTCCTATAGTTATTTATAGTATGAAATTATTTTGGCTATATTCGAGCCGCTCAGAGTTGGAAAATAGAGGAAAAAGCCTTTTAATTGATTGATTGAGTGTGGGTTGAGGCAAGTATCTTTCCTAACTTTGTGTGGGGGAACTACCCCTTAGGATTTGAGTCATTTGTGCTAAAATTATCATGTGAAGGTCGTGCACGCGAGGTGACAAGTATGTGCTCGGGCTTAATTGTAGAAATTTGATTGTTTAGTGCTCTTAGGTTCTTATGCCCATTAATTATGAAGTTGTTTTTTCATGTTAAATTCCCCATTTACTAAGTTCACCCTTATGTGTTTTATTTGGAATTAATTACTTCATGTTTTACCTTATTGTCGATTAAACTCTTATGTGTCTTAACTGAAGTTGTTACCGTTTTTATCGTCATGCTATCCTTTCTGTAATTGCTTAACCTTAATTGAAATCATTATTATCTCTTCTGTAATTGTTTAGCCTTAATTGAAGCTTGTTATCCTTTTCATTGTTGATACATTCTTATTTGGGGTCATTGATTCAAATTTTCTCTCTTGTTGTCGACTTGCATTTTTGTCAATCATTGTTACACATTACCCTCCCTTGTTGAACTATTCTTGTTTAGACTATTATTTCCATGTTGTGTCTTTCTTTTTGAGTTCGTTATTCCGTTTCTTTGTGTTATAAAGTTCTTGTGCTGATTTACTTGTCATATTCTCGTGTTATTGTTGTATTCAATGTTGTTGAACCGAGGGCTATGTGTGGTTGTGATATTGAAACTTCTTTGAGGAAATGTATTTCATGTGGGCACATATTGTGAAAGTCATTTATTTGAGTTGTTATATTTTTGGCATACGCATTTTATTGAGAAAATTGTTATGTGTTTGCACGAGGTTTCTGTCGTGCGATTGTTATTGTATTGCACAAGGTTTATGTCGTGCGGTTGTTATTGTGTTTGCACGAGGTTTTTTCCATGCGGTTGTTATTGTGTTGCACGAGGTTTCTGTCATGTTGTTGTTATTATTGATACACATGTGGTAGAATAAGGTCTGTGAGACAAGGTGGGCTTAAAACGCGTGGCTAGTAGGGGAACTACTAGAAGTCATGCAGTGTGATAAGGTGGCTTAAAACGTGAGACACTGTTTCGGAAAAATAATTTTCAAAACTAAATATAAAAGCTCCTGCGGTGATATAAGAAAAGTTGTGATTCATTTTACGATTTGAGACTACGAGGTGGTACCTCGGGAGGGCTCTTGTTGTCATTTCCCCTTTTTTGTGCAGTTGTCTTTGGTTGTTGTTTTCCTTCGCATACTATTGATTTTTTTCCTCCATATTGCACTGTTTGCTCAGTTCTATGTAGCTAATCTTATTGTGTTGGTCGTTGCGTCAAACTTCATTGTTGCTATTGTTACACTGTACATTTCGTGGTGATAGTTTCTTATGTGTCATTCATTGACACTACACTTTTTTGTTGACTGGAATTACGGTAGAATACTTGCACAAGCATACACGTAATTAAATCACACTTATCTCTTTTAAAAGGTGAATCCTGACGACATTAACCATTATACGTACTCTTGTCTTCTTTCCTTCTGTGTGAGGATTGTTCTATTGGCACGTGAGTCGTCTGTGCGGTTATGAGTTGTAATGTGGGAACAAGATGCCAAGGGATTAGGGTTCATGAATTGGGACCGGTGAGCTATGATTATGAGGTTCAGTACCTCGTGGAAATGCTTGAACAGATCTGGTGTGAAAGCGGTTGTCCTTATTAAGTTGTTGTTGGTTTCCCTTTATTTGGTTTCCCCAGACTTAGACTGTGATCAGTTAGTTTACAGCATTATTACCTAACTACTTCTTGTTGAATATTGTTGTTACTAGTGTATCATTGCAAGTATTGTTTTGTATTCCGTATCCTGCTTAGCTTTATATTAATATTTCTTCTCTGTTAGTTCATCTACACACTTGTCGGGTTGTTTAGTCTGGTAGGTGTCTTCATTGTCCCTCGTCACTACTCCACCGAGGTTAGTCTTGATACTTACTAGGTACCGGTGTGGTGTACTCATACTATGCTTCTGCACATTTTTGTGTCGATCAAGGTAAACTTGTCGTCGCGTTCGCAGGCCTCGGAGTCGCCTTCTGATATTTTCATTATACTGTTTAATTCTATTCCGAATAGTTCTATTTAGGGATTTTCTAGCAAACTCTGTAGAGCTTATGACTTGTACTACCGGTCTTGGGAATTGTTAGATATGTATAAAGATATTTATTTCACACTTATCATTGATGGTCGAATTCTTCTATTAATTTAGCAAGTTTTAGGCTTACCTGGTCTTAGAGACTAGGTACCGTCACGACATCCTATGAAGGGAAATTGGGATCGTGACACAACTTCAATTAAAAGTGATTCAACAATTAAGAAGTAACAAAAAAATAAGGAAGGTAATAACTTCAACTAAAGCATATAAGAGTAAAATAACAAGTAAGAGGTAGAACAAGTGCTAACAACGTCAAATAGAGAGCACGTAAGAGGTAGATTAACAATGATAGATATAACATGTTATGACAATTCAATTAAATATGGAAAGAGTCTATATAATCTAAACCGATCAAATACCACATATACCCCGTGTAACCACTCGTCACCTTGCGTACATGGCTTTCACATAATACAAATAGCACAATCAACCCAAATCCTATGGGTAGTTTCTCCCACACAATGTTAGGCAAGATATCTACCTCAACTAGGCCAGCTCAACCCTCCAAAATAGTTTTCCCCCAAAATTTGCCTCTACACAGCTCAAATCTAACCAAAAATGACTTAATAATATCAAACAATGCAAGAGAAAATAATTGCAGTAAATAAAGCTATGATCTTTATATTTTTGCCCAAAAATTCAACAAAGATCAAGGTCGATCCCGCCTTGGATTTTGAATCCAAGCTTACTCGAGCGAAGCCCGAACCAATACAAGCTCACACGAACGAAAACCGACTCAATCGAAGTCGGATAGCTCAACCAATTTTCCAAAACATCACTCTTGGGTGTTCATAACCCAAGAGTCCAACCCACACTAGTCGGTCCCATATCTCCCGAAATACTCCATAACTCGCCAAATTCGAGTATGTTGTTCTCCTAATATAGGAGAACAATACCCCAAAAGGAATCGGGAAATAAACGCCTCTAAGTCATTTAAATTTTTTTAAATTTTGGACATAACACTAGGTCTTGATTTAAAGAATTAAATAGGTTTTCAATTAAAATCATGAATTAAATCCTAAACTAAGGGAATGAATCAAAGGGAAATACTTAGATTGTAGTTTAGACCTTACCCCATGGAAGAAACTTGAAGAACATCCTTGAATTCTCCCAATCCCAAACTTTCAAGATGAGAAAAACTCCAACAACATTAATAGCCAAAAGCACCCAGCTATTCTGCCTCGTTTCTTGTGTCAAATAATCCCGAAACTCGCTTTTGATGCCTCCAATGGATTCCTCGTGAAATTCTAGTTAATTTAGGATCAATACATTTTACCTTATAATAAAGGAGATATGTTGGTTTCAATATTTGAAAATAGTGCAGATTTATAAATACGAATTCAGTGGCAATTAATCTGAAAATCTAGCAACTCAATTCTAAGTAAAATGATCATAAATTTCACATACGATGTCGAAACTTGATGATTTCAGTTGCTATAATTTCAAAATTATAATACGAATATAATGTTTTAGTCGAAACACGAACCATAGGACGTTTTCTCAATATGATAACCTTTATGCTCAAATCGACGTTGGAACCGAAAACAATCACCATACAACCCAAACTTATCCAAAACTCATCAGAATTTAACCAAACTTTGTGGACATGTCCAAAATCATCAAACAAACTTATTGGAAGAATTAAAACTCAATTCTGAATTCGTTTACCCAAAATTCAAACCTTGGTCAACTCTTCCAACTTAAAATTTCTAAAACAAGAATCATTCTTCCTATTCTCCGAACCACTCGAAAACCAAAACCAACCATACATGCAAGTCATAATACATATATGAAGCTACTCAAAGTCTCAAACAATCGAATGAAAAGTTAAAGCTCAAAACGACCCGTCGGGTCGTTACACTAATAGTAGAAGACAACATGTACATTGTGAATTAATAAAGGTACACACGTGCTGGTCCGAACAAGACGATTGAAGAGATTATAAATAATTAAATCAATGTGTATCATTATGCTCATGTGGCTTTGAAGACCCAAACTCAAAAGAAAGAAATACAAAAACCCAATGTCAATTCCTTCTCTTCTTTCCTACACGCATGGCTAGTCTTAGGCTACTGATTATCTATGCAAGTTTTGATTAGCATTATTTTCATAAAATAGAGAAGACTCAGAAGTTACGCCATACTAGTATTTATGAACGTGCATTGCATGATAATCATGTCACGTGATGGCTTAAATATTTATTTATATGAAGGAGCAATAAAATTTAATTAATGAGAGAAATTTTGTGTATAATAATATAAAAATTATCTAAATACCAAAAAATATTATTACATTAGCATAATACACGAATTTAAAATAAAATGACATCATCAAAACTTACACAAAATATCAATTTTGTCATGTTAGTCAGATAATTATGTAGTTCTTCCTCTGATCCACTTTAAGTGATTTTTTTGGTTGATTTCACACATAGGGAATCCATCTTTTAGCATTAATTAATATTATAATTAACCATATAACCTTAAAGAGGATTGGAGGGAGTATAGTTTTAAAGTATTTAATATGATGGTATCTTACCAAACACTTCTTTGTGGACGATATTTTTGTGTCTGTATGTTTCCTCCTAATGATTTGGTTGCTCTGCCTTAACCAGAACTCTTATTGTCGATATTGATATCCCTTTTGAAATTACAACATACAGTTGTTGGTGCAATAAAATATATTGCAGTAAATATAGTCCAATATTTAGGATGTTTGTCCTCGTACTTTATTTATTATATTTGCAAAACATAAACATACTAAAAATTATTCACACAAATTTAAAAGGATATTCCTTAGTTTCGGAAGACCAAAGTTGAATCCAGGGATAAGAATCTACTTAGAAGCACATTGATCAGTATCATAATTTTTTCATGTATGACGGTATTGTCAAAACTTCTATACATCGTCTGTGTGTTATTACATAAGCTATTTGGTTGTATCTAAGTTTTTCAGTAGCATGACAAACATATTTTTCTTCAAAACTAACATATATACAATGGAAGATCAATTTTAACTTAGTCTATTATATATACGGTGACACTAACATACGTAAAAATAATAAACGTGACAACAAACATGTATGGTAGAACTGTAAAAGGCCATTTGATATTAAAGTATTTAAGTATTCTTCTTAGTAGTAATAATTGGTATCATTTTTTGCTGAGTCAAAAACTGAAAAATATTTTATTTTTACTATAAAATTTTGCAATCAACCTCTTATTTAGTTGATCATGATATTCATTTCTGTTAGCTAAGATAGCTTTTTAATTCTATCATGCGATTTGCACAAATTGCATTTTAATCTAATGATAGAAATACTTCTCTTATTAAATGCACTACTATTATCATTGGGGTTGATAACCAACTGTTCAGGAAGAACCAAATCATGTTTCATTGGATGCTCTTCTTTGTTTTCGATACGAAGCAAGAAGACACTGAATACTGGGTCTATTTTTACTTTATATTTCTTGTCAGTTGAATATTTTTCATTTGAGGACAGAAGTATAACTTTTTCAAGCTAGCTTTTACAGTCTCTGTGTTTGTCTATATTGGAACTACCGGTAGTACTGTCACAACCCCAAATCTTAAGCCTGTCGTGATGGCGCCTATAATGGAACTAGGCTAGCCAACCATTTCAAATTATCAATATATCCCATAATTTCCCAAAATTTAGCAGATTTGAAAAAAAAAATATCAGAAAGAGATAACACAAATACACACTTCCCCAAAACCTGGAGGCAACTGTCATGAGCATCTACGACTGAAAATACAATGTACAACAGTGACTTGATACAACAAAAGTCTGAGGTACAAAAGACCAAAAGAAACTATAAACTGGCGGAAGGAAAGGAGGTGAGCTGGGGACGCTGAGCAGCTACCTCAATCCTCGAACAAATCCAAGCTCGTCCGAAAATCAACTAGCGAGATCGTCTGGTACCTGGATCTGCACACAGAGGTGCAATGAGTAACGTGAGTACGCCAAATCAGTAAGTAATCAATGTAACTAAAAACTTGAGTGTAGTGACGAGCAATTTAAATCATGAAAATACATATAGTGAATAATAATGGAAATGAACAAATCAAATCATGAATCTATTATTCCGAATATTTCATAGAAAAACTCCGGTTTCCATTTAAAAATATCGTAGGAAAACTTTTATCCAACATTTATTATCATAGGCTTAGTGTAAGGAAGAGTGCAAAACATCATTTTCATAAAATATAAGCCCCTCGGCAAAATATCACTCACAATAAAGCCTCTCGAGCAAGCCTCTCAGTCACTCGTCACTCCACTATTAGTATCTTATGCTCTCACTTAACACTAGTACTCAGTAAGTACCATGAACACGCACAACTGCTGCGGCGGGCAGCCCGCTCCACTACATTTATACATACATATATAATTATACTGCTGCGGCATGCAGCCCGATCCATATATATAACATATATTGTTGCGGCGCGCAGCCCGATCCATATAATAGTCGACTGCGCTCACTGGGGGTGTACAGACTCCTG
>ML438005.1:26036-39676 GCA_005239525.1 Nicotiana knightiana
CATTTTATGGCAATTAAACTGGAATTCTGCAAGTCGTGCCTGTATTATCGCCTGCCATGGTCCAGGCCGGACGCCTTCGTATGGAGCCAGTATCGGATAGCATTATATTTTTCCGGGACATCAAATACGTCCCAAGTAACCATAACCTACGCTTCAAAATGATCAAGTTACATTTTTTGGCATTTTATGGCAATTAAACTAGAATTCCGCAAGTCGTGCCTGTATTATCGCCATCCATGGTCCAGGCCGGACTCCTTGGTGTGGAAAAGGTACCGGATCACGTGATATTTTTACGGGAGATCAAATACAACCCAAGGAACCATAACCAACACTTCAAAATGATCAAGTTACATTTTTGGCATTTTATGGCAATTACACTAGAATTCTGCAAGTCGTGCTTGTATTATCGTCTGCCATGGTCCAGGCCAGATGCCTTCGTACGGAGCCAGTACTGGATCACATGATAGTTTTCCGGGACATCAAATACGACCCAAGGAACCATAACAAATGCTTCAAAATGATCAGGTTACATTTTTTGGCATTTTATGGCAATTAAACTGGAATTGCGCCAGTCGTGCTTGTATTATCGCCTGCCATGGTCCAGGTTGGACGTCTTAATATGGAGCTGTTACCGGATCGCATGATATTTGTCCGGGACATTAAATACGACCCAAGGAAGCATAACCAACTCTTCGAAATGATCAAGTTACATTTTTGGAATTTTATGGACATTAAATTGGAATTCCGCCAGTCGAGCCTGTATTTTGCCTGCCATGGTCCAGGCCAGAGGCCTTGGTACAGAGCCGGTACCGGATCGCATGATATTTTTTCTGACATCAAATATGACCCAAGGAACCATAACCAATGCTTCGAAATGATCAGGTTACATTTTTGGCATTTCATGGCAATTAAACTGGAATTTCGCCAGTCGTGCACGTATTATCGCCTGCCATGGTCCAGGCCGGAGGCCTTGGTACAAAGCCGGTACCGGATCTCATGATATTTTTCCTGGACATCAAATACGACCCAAGGAACCATAACCAATGCTTCGAAATGTTCAAGTTACATTTTTTGGCATTTTATGTAAATTAAAATGGAATTCCGCAAGTCGTGCATGTATTATCGCCTGCCATAGTCCAGGCCGGACGCTTTGGTACAAAGCCGTTAACGGATCACATGATATTTTTCCGAGACATTAAATACGAGCCAAGGAACCATAACCAATGTTTCGAAATGATTAAGTTACATTTTTTGGCATTTTATTGTTATTAAATTTGAATTCTGCCAGTCGTACCTATATTATCACTTGCCATGGTCGTGGCCAGAGGCCTTGGTATGGAGTCGGTACCGGATCGCATGATATTTTTTCGGGACATCAAATACGACCCAAGGAACCATAACCAACGCTTCAAAATGATCAAGTTACATTTTTGGCATTTTATGTCAATTAAATTGGAATTCCGCCAATCGTGCCGTATTATCACCTGCCATGGTCCAGGCCGGAGGCCTTAGTGCGGAGCCGGTACCAGATCGCATGATATTTTTTCGGGACATCAAATATGACCCAAGAAACCATAACCAACGCTTCAAAATGATCAATTTACATTTTTTGGCATTTTATTGCAATTAAACTGGAATTTAACCATTCCTGCCTGTATTATCGCCTGCAATGGTCCAGGCCGGAGGCCTTGGTACGGAGCCGGTACCGGATCGCATGATATTTGACCGGGACATCAAATACGACCCAAGGAACCATAACCAATGCTTCGAAATGATCAAGTTACATTTTTGGCATTTTATGTCAATTAAACTGGAATTCCACAAGTCGTGCATGTATTATCGCCTGCCATAGTCCAGGCCAGACGCCTTGGTACAAAGGCGGTACCAGATCACATAATATTTGTTAGGGACATCAAATACGACCCAAGGAACCATAACCAATACTTCGAAATGATCAAGTAACATTTTTTGGCATTTTATGGAAATTAAATTGGAATTCCGCCAGTCGTGCATGTATTATTGCCTGCCATGGTCCAGGCCGGACGCCTTGGTACGGAGCCGGTACCGGATCGCATGATATTTTTCCGGGCCATCAAATACGACACGAGGAACCATAACCAACGCTTCGAAATGATCAAGTTGCATATTTTGGCATTTTATGGCAATTAAAATAGAGTTCCGCTAATCGTGCTTGTATTATCGCCTGCCATGGTCCAGGCCGGACGCCTTGGCACGGAGCCGGTACCGGATCGCATTATATTTGTTCGGGACATCTAATACGAACCAAGGAACCATAACCATTGCTTCTAAATGATCAAGTTACATTTTTTGGCATTTTATGGCAATTAAACTGTAATTCCGCTAATCGTGCGTGTATTACCGCATGCCATGGTCCAGGCTGGATGCCTTGGTACGGAGCTGGTACCGTATCGTATAATATTTTTCTGGGACATCATATACGACCCAAGGAACCAGAAACAACGCTTCGAAATGATCAAGTTACATTTTTTTGCCATTTTATGGCAATTAAACTGGAATTCCGCCAGTCGTGCCTGTATTATCGCCTGCCATGGTCTAGGCCGGATGCCTTGGCACGGAACCGGTACCGGATCGCATGATATTTTTCTGGGACATCTAATACGAAACAAGGAACCATAACCAATGCTTCTAAATGATCCAGTTACATTTTTTGGCATTTTATGGCAATTAAACTAGAATTCCGCAAGTGGTGCCTGTATTATCGCCTGCCATGGTCCAGGCCAGAGGCCTTGGTACGGAGACGGTACTGGATTGCATGATATTTTCTGGGACATCAAATACGACCCAAGGAACCATAACCACCGCTTCAAAATGATCAAGATACATTTTTTGGCATTTTATGTCAATTAAACTGGAATTCCGCAAGTCGTGCATGTCTTATCGCCTGCCATAGTCTAGGCCGGACGCCTTGGTACGGAGCCGGTACCATATCTCATGATATTTGTCCGGGACATCAAATACGACCTAAGGAACCATAGCGAACGCTTCGAAATGATCAAGTTAAATTTTTTGGCAGTTTATGGCAATTAAATTGGAATTCTGCCAGTTGTGTCTGTATTATCTACTGCCATGGTCCAGGCCGGGCGCCTTGGTACGGAGCTGGTACCAGATATTTTTAAGAGACATCAAATACGACCCAAGGAACCATAACCAACGCTTCAAAATTATCAAGTTACATTTCTTTGCATTTTATGGCAATTAAACTGGAATTCCACCAGTCGTGCCTGTATTATCGCCTGCCATAGTCCAGGCCGAACGCCTTGGTACGGAGCCAGTATCGGATCATATGATATTTGTCCGGGACATCAAATACGACCCACGGAACCATAACCAACGCTTTGAAATGATCAAGTTACATTTTTTGGCAATTAAAATGGAATTTCGTTAGTCGTGCCAATATTATCGCCTGCCGTGGTCCAGGCAGGACGCCTTGGTACGGAGCCGGTACCGGATTGCATGATACTTTTCCGGGACATCAAATATGACCCAAGGAACCATAACCAACGCTTCGAAATGATCAAGTTACATTTTTCGAAATTTTATGGCGATTAAAATGGAATTCCGCCAGTCGTGCCTCTATTATTCCCTACTATGGTCCAGGCCGGACGCCTTGGTAGGGAGCCGGTACCAGATCACATGATTATATTTTGGGACATCAAATACGACCGAAGGAACCATAACTAACGCTTCGAAATGATCAAGTTAAATGTTTTGGCATTTTATGGCAATTAAACTAGAATTCCGCAAGTCGTGCCTGTATTATCGCCATCCATGGTCCAGGCCGGACGGCTTGGTGTGGAGCAGGTACCGGATTACATGATATTTTTTGGGAGATCAAATACAACCCAAGGAACCATAACCAACTCTTCAAAATGATCAAGTTACATTTTTGGCATTTTATGGCAATTACACTGGAATTCTGCAAGTCGTGCCTGTATTAGCGTCTGCCATGGTCCAGGCCAGATGCCTTGGTACGGAGCCAGTACTGGATCACATGATAGTTGTCCGGGACATCAAATACGCCCAAGGAACCATAACCATTGCTTCTAAATGATGAAGTTACATTTTTTGGCAATTTATGGCAATTAAACTGGAATTGCACCAGTAGTGCCTGTATTATCGCCTGCCATGGTCCAGGCTTAACGTCTTGGTACGGAGCCGTTACCGGATCACATGATATTTGTCCGGGACATTCAATACGACCCACGGAAGAATAACCAACTCTTTGAAATGATCAAGTTACATTTTTGGAATTTTATGGACATTAAATTGGAATTCCGCCAATCGTGCCTGTATTATCGCCTGCCATGGTCCAGGCCAGAGGCCTCGGTACGGAGCCGGTACAAGATCGCATGATATTTTTTCTGACATCAAATACGACCAAGGGAACCATAACCAACGCTTCGAAATGATCAAGTTACATTTTTGGCATTTCATGGCAATTAAACTGGAATTTTGCCAGTCGTGCACGTATTATAGCCTGCCATGGTCCAGGCCGGAGGCCTTGGTACGGAGCCGGTACCGGATCTCATGATATTTTTTCGGGACATCAAATACGACCCAAGGAACCATAACCAATGCTTCGAAATGTTCAAGTTGCATTTTTTGGCATTTTATGTAAATTAAAATGGAATTTCGCAAGTCGTGCATGTATTATCGCCTGCCATAGTCCAGGCCGAACGCTTTGGTACAAAGCCGTTAACGGATCACATGATATATGTTCGAGACATTAAATACGAGCCAAGGAACCATAACCAATGTTTCGAAATGATTAAGTTACATTTTTTTGCATTTTTATGGCTATTAAATTGGAATTCTGCCAGTCGTACCTATATTATCGCTTGCGATGGTCCAGGCCAGAGGCCTTGGTATGGAGTCGGTACCGAATCGCATGATATTTTTTCGGGACATCAAATACGACCCAAGGAACCATAAACAACGCTTCAAAATGATCAAGTTACATTTTTGGCATTTTATGTCAATTAAACTGGAATTCCGCCAGTCGTGCCCGTATTATCGCCTGCCATGGTCCAGGCCGGAGGCCTTAAAACGGAGCCGGTACCGGATCGCATGATATTGTTTCGGGACATCAAATACGACCCAAGGAACCATAACCAACGCTTCAAAATGAACAATTTACATTTTTTGGCATTTTATCGCAATTAAACTGGAATTTTGCCATTCGTGCCTGTATTATCGCCTGCCATGGTCCAGGCCGGAGGCCTTGGTACGGAGCCGGTATCGGATCGCATGATATTTGACCGGGACATCAAATACGACCCAAGGAACCATAACCAACGCTTCAAAATGATCAAGTTACATTTTTGGCAGTTTATGTCAATTAAACTGGAATTCCGCAAGTTGTGCATGTATTATCGCCTGCCATAGTCCAGGCCGGACGCCTTCGTACAAAGGCGGTACCGGATCACATGATATTTGTTAGGGACATCAAATACGACCCAAGGAACCATAACCAACACTTCAAAATGATCAAGTAACATTTTTTGGCATTTTATGGGAATTAAACTGGAATTCCACCAGTCGTGCATGTATTATCGCCTGCCATGGTCCAGGCCGTACGCCTTGGTACGGTGCCGGTACCGGATCGCATGATATTTGTCCGGAACATCAAATACAACCCGAGTAACCATAACCAACGCTTCAAAATGATCAAGTTACATTTTTTTGGCATTTTATGGCAATTAAACTGGAGTTCCGCTAATCGTGCCTGTATTATCGCCTGCCATGGTCCAGGCCGGACGCCTTGGCACGGAGCCGGTACCGGATCACATGATGTTTGTCCGGGACATCTAATACGAACAAAGGAACCATAAGCAATGCTTCTAAATGATCAAGTTATATTTTTTGGCATTTTATGGCAATTAATCTGTAATTCCGCTAATCGTGCGTGTATTACCGCCTGCCATGATCCAGGCCGGACGCCTTGGTACGGAGCCGGTACCGAATCGTATAATATTTTCTTGGACATCATATACGACCCAAGGAACCATAAACAATGATTCGAAATGATCAAGTTACATTTTTTGGCATTTTATGGCAATTAAACTAGAATTCCGCAAGTGGTGCCTGTATTATCGCTTGCCATGGTCTAGGCCAGAGGCCTTGGTACGGAGCCTGTACCGGATCGCATGATATTTTTCCGGGACATCAAATACGACCCAAGGAACCATAACCACCGCTTCGAAATGATCAAGTTACATTTTTTGGCATTTTATGTCAATTAAACTGGAATTCCGCAAGTCGTGCCTGTCTTATCGCCTGCCATATTCTAGGGCGGACGCCTTGGTACGGAGCCGGTACCATATCTCATGATATTTGTCCGGGACATCAAATACGACCTAAGGAACCATAGCCAACGCTTCGAAATGATCAAGTTAAATTTTTTGGCAGTTTATGGCAATTAAATTGGAATTCTGCCAGTTGTTCCTGTATTATCTACTGCCATGGTCCAGGCCGGGCGCCTTGGTACGGAGCTGGTACCGGATATTTTTACGAGACATCAAATACGACCCAAGGAACCATAACCAACGCTTCAAAATTATCAAGTTACATTTTTTGGCATTTTATGGCAATTAAACTGGAATTCCACCAGTCGTGCCTGTATTATCGCCTACCATAGTCCAGGCCGGACGCCTTGGTACGGAGCCGGTATCGGATAATATGATATTTGTCCGGGACATCAAATACGACCCACGGAACCATAACCAACGCGTTGAAATGATCAAGTTACATTTTTTGGCATTTTATGGCAATTAAAATGGAATTTTGTTAGTCGTGCCTATATTATCGCCTGCCGTGGTCCATGCAGGACGCCTTGGTACGGAGCCGGTACCGGATTGCATGATATTTTTCCGGGACATCAAATACGACCCAAGGAACCATAACCAACGCTTCGAAATGATCAAGTTACATTTTTTGGCATTTTATGGCGATTAAAATGGAATTCCGCCAGTCATGCCTGTATTATTCCCTACTATGGTCCAGATCGGACGCCTTGGTAGGGAGCCGGTACCAGATCACATGATTATGTTTCGGAACATCAATACGACCCAAGGAACCATAAATAACGCTTCGAAATGATGAAGTTACATTCTGTTTGCATTTTATGGCAATTAAAATGGAATTTTGCTAGTTGTGCCTTTATTATCGCGTGCCATGGTCCAGTCAGGACGCCTTGGTACGGAGCCGGTACCAGATCGCATGATATTTTTCCGGGACATCAAATATGACCCAAGGAACCATAACCAACGCTTCAAAATGATCAATTTACATTTTTTGGCATTTTATGGCAATTAAACTGAAATTCCGCTAGTCGTGCCTGTATTATCGACTGCCATGGTCCAGGCCGGACGCCTTGGTGCGGAGCCGGTACCGTATCGCATGATATTTGTCCTAAACATCATATACGACCCAAGGAACCATAATAAACGCTTCGAAATGATCAACTTACATTTTTTGGCATTTTATGGCAATTAAACTGTAATTCAACCAATCGTGCATGTCTTATCGCCTGCCACGGTCCAGGTCGGACGCCTTGGTACGAAGCCGGTACCGGATCGCATGATATTTGTCCGGGACATCCAATACTACCCACGAAACCATAACCAAACCTTTGAAATGATCAAGTTACATTTTTTGGCATTTTATGGCAATTAAAATGGAATTTCGTTAATCGTGCCTATATTATCACCTACCATGGTCCAGGCCGGACGCCTTGGTATTGATTCGTTACCGGATCGTATGATATTTTTATGGGACATCATATACGACCCAAGGAACCATAAAAAATGCTTCGAAATTAACAAGTTACATTTTTTGGAAATTAAACTAGAATTCCGCAAGTCGTGCATGTATTATCGCCTGCCATGGTCCAGGCCGGATGCCTTGGTATCGAGCCGGTACCGGATCGCATGATATTTTTTTGAGACATCAAATATGATCAAGTTACATTTTTTGGCATTTATGTCAATTAAACTGGAATTCCGCAAGTCGTGCATGTATTATCGCCTGCCATGGTCCAGGCCGGATGCCTTGGTATCGAGCCGGTACCGGATCGCATGATATTTTTTTGAGACATCAAATATGATCAAGTTACATTTTTTGGCATTTTATGGCAATTAAACTGGAATTCCGCCAATCGTGCGTGTATTATCGCCTGCCATGGTCCAGGGCGGACGCCTTGGTACGGAGCCGTTACCGGAGCGTATGATATTTTTCTGGGACATTATATACGACCCAAGGAACCATAAACAACGTTTCGAAATGATCAAGTTACATTTTTTGGTAATTAAACTGGAATTCCGCCAGTCGTGCCTGTATTATCGCCTGCCATGGTCCAGGCCAGACGCCTTGGTACGGAGCCGGTATCGGATAGCATGATATTTGTACGGGACATCAAATACGGCCCAAGTAACCATAACTAACGCTTCTAAATGATCAAGTTACATTTTTTAGCATCTTATGGCAATTAAACTGGCATTCTGACAGAAGTGCATGTATTATCGCCTGCCATGGTCCAGGCCATAGGCCTTNTCCGTCAGTCGTGCCTGTATTATCGCCTGCCATGGTCCAGGCCAGACGCCTTGGTACGGAGCCGGTATCGGATAGCATGATATTTGTACGGGACATCAAATACGTCGCAAGTAACCATAACTAACGCTTCTAAATGATCAAGTTACATTTTTTAGCATCTTATGGCAATTAAACTGGCATTCTGACAGAAGTGCATGTATTATCGCCTGCCATGTCCAGGACATAGGCCTTGGTACGGAACCGGTACTGGATAGCATGATATTTTTCCGGGACAACAAATATGACCCAAGGAACCATAACCAACTCTTCGAAATGATCAAGTTACATTTTTTGGCATTTTATGTCAATTAAACTGGAATTCCACAAGGCGTGTCTGTATTATCGTCTGCCATAGTCTAGGCCGGATGCCTTGGTATGAAGACGGTACCAGATCCCCATGATATTTTTCCAGGACATAAAATACGACCCAAGGAACCATAGCCAACGCTTCAAAATGATCAAGTTACATTTTTTGGTAGTTTATGGCAATTAAATTGGAATTCTGCCAGTTGTGCTTGTATTATCGCCTGCCATGGTCCAGGCCGGACGCCTTGGTACGGAGCTAGTACCTTATCACATGATATTTGTACGGGACATCAATACGACCCAAGAAACCATAACCAACGCTTCAAAATTATCAAGTTACATTTTTTGGCATTTTATGGCAATTAAACTGGAACTCCGCTAGTCGTGCATGTATTATCGCCTGCCATGGTCCAGGCTAGACGCCTTGGTACGGAGCCGGTATCGGATAGCATGATATTTTTCCGGGACATCAAATATGGCCCAAGTAACCATAACTAATCCTTCTAAATGATCAAGTTACATTTGGAATTTTATGGCAATTAAACTGGCATTCTGCCAGAAGTGCCTGTATTATCGCCTGCCACGGTCCAGGCCTGACGCCTTAGTACGGAGCCGGTAGTGGATCGCATGATATCTTTCCGGGACATCAAATAATACCCACGAAACCATAACCAAACCTTTGAAATGATCAAGTTACATTTTTTGGCTTTTTATGACAATTAAAATGGAATTTCGCTAGTCGTGCCTATATTATCACCAGCCATGGTCCAGGCCAGACGCCTTGGTACGGAGCCATTACCAGATCGTATGACATTTTTCCTAGACATCATATACGACCCAAGGAACCATAAAAAACGCTTCGAAATGATCAAGTTACATTTTTTGGAAATAAAACTTGAATTCCGCCAGTCGTGCCTGTATTATCACCTGCCATGGTCCAGGCTGAACGCCTTGGTACAGAGCCAGTATCGGATAGCATGATATTTGTCCGGGACATCAAATACGGCCCAAGTAACCATAACTAACACTTCTAAATGATGAAGTTACATTTTTTGGCATTTTATGGCAATTGAACTAGTATTCTGCCAGAAGTGCCTGTATTACCGCCTGCCATGGTCCAGGCCATAGGCCTTGGTACGGAGCTGGTACCAGATCGCATGATATTTGTCCAACACATTAAATACGACCCAAAAAACCATAACCAATG
Organism: Nicotiana knightiana; assembly: GCA_005239525.1. Classification (NCBI taxonomy): domain Eukaryota; kingdom Viridiplantae; phylum Streptophyta; class Magnoliopsida; order Solanales; family Solanaceae; genus Nicotiana; species Nicotiana knightiana. The sequence goes on from ML438005.1 coordinate 36,181, forward strand.
CGTCGAAATGATCAAGTTACATTTTTGGCACTTTATGTCAATTAAACTGGAATTCCGCAAGTCACGCCTATATTATCGCCTGCCACAATCCAGGCAAGACGCTTTGGTACAGAGCCGGTACCAGATCGCATGATATTTTTTTTTGAAATCAAATACGAACCAAGGAACCATAACCAATGCTTCGAAATGATTAAGTTACATTTTTTAGCATTTTATGGATATTAAACTAGAATTCCGCTAGTCATGCCTGTATTATCGCCATCCATGGTCCAGGCCGGACACCTTGGTATGGTGCTGGTACCGGATCGCATGATATTTTTCCCAGACATCAAAAACAACCCAAGGAACCATAACCAACGTTTAAAATGATCAAGTTACATATTTTGGCATTTTATGGCAATTAAACTGGTATTCCGCCAAGTCGTGCATGTATTATCGCCTGCCATAATCCAGGCCAGACGCTTTGGTACAGAGCCGGTACCAGATCGCATGATATTTCTTTTGGACAACAAATACGAACCAAGGAACCATAACCAACGCTTCGAAATGATTAAGTTACATTTTTTAGCACTTTATGGATACTAAACTGGAATTCCGCTAGTCGTGCCTGTATTATCGCAATCCATGGTCCAGGCCGGACGCCTTGGTATGGTGCCGGTACCGTATCACATGATATTTTTCCGGGACATCAAACACAACCTAAGGAACCATAACCAACTTTTCGAAATGATCAAGTTACATTTTTAAATTTTATGGCAATTAAACTTGATTTCCGACAGTCGTGTCGTTATTATCGCCTGCCATGGTCCAGGACGGACGCCTTGGTATGGAGCCGGTACCGAATCACATGACATTTGTCTGGGACATCAAATACGACCCATGGAACCATAACCAACGCTTCAAAATGATCAAGTTACGTTTTTTGGTATTTTATGGCAATTAAATTGGATTTCCGCCAATCGTGCCTGTATTATCGCCTGCGGACGCCTTGGTACGGAGCCGGTACCGGATCACATGATATTTTTCTGGGATATCAAATATGATCCAAGGAACTATAACCAAAGCTTCGAAATGATCAAGTTACATTTTTTGGCCTTTTATGGCAATTAAACTGGAATTCCGCCAGTTGTGCCTGTATTATCGCCTGCCATGGTCCAGGCCGGATTCCTTGGTACGGAGCCGATACCGGATCGCACGATATTTGTTCGGAACATTAAATACGACCCAAGGAACCATAACCAATGCTTCGAAATGATTAAGTTACATTTTTTGTCATTTTATGGCAATTAAATTTGAATTCCGCCAATGGAGCCTGTATTATCGCATGCCATGGTCCAGGCCGGATCACGTGGTACGTAACTGGTACCGAATTACATGATATTTATCCGGGACATCAAATATGACCCAAGGAACCATAATCAACACTTCAAAATGATCAAGTTACATTTTTTGGCATTTTATGGCAATTAAACTGGAATTCAGCCAGTCGTGCCTGTATTATTGCCATCCATGGTCCAGGTCGGACGCCTTGGTATGGAGCCGGCACCGATATCATGATATTTTTTCGGGACATCAAATACGACACAAGGAACCATAACCAAATCTTAGAAATGATCAAGTTACTTGTTTTGGTATTTTATGGCAATTAAACTGGAATTCCGCCAGTCGTGCCTCTGCTATTGCCTGCCATGGTCCAGGCCGGACACCTTGGTATGGAGCCGTTACCGGATCACATGATATTTTTCCAGAACATCAAATACGACCCAAGGAACCATAACCAACGCTTCGAAATGATCAAGTTACCTTTCTTTTGTATTTTACGGCAATTAAACTGGAATTCCGTCAGTCGTGCATGTATTATCGCCTGCCATGGTCCAGGCCGGACGCCGAGTACGGAATCGGTACCGGATCGCATGATATTTCTCCAGGATATCAAATATGACCCAAGGAACCAGAACCAACACTTCAAAATGATCAAGTTACATTTTTTGGCAATTTATGGGAATTAAAGTGAAATTGCGTCAGTCGTGCCTGTATTATCGCCATACACGGTCCAGGCCGGACGACTTGGTATGGTGCCGGTACCGGATTGCATGATATTTTTCCGGGACATCAAACACGACCTAAGGAACCATAACCAACTCTTCGAAATGATCAAGTTACATTTTGGCATTTTATGGCAATTAATCTTGATTTCCGACAGTCGTGTCGTTATTATCGCCTCCCATGATCCAGGACGGACGCCTTGGTATGGAGCTAGTACCGAATCGCATGACATTTGTCCGGGACATCAAATATGACACAAGGAACCATAACCAATGCTTCGTAATGATCAAGTTACATTTTTTGGCATTTTATGGCAATTAAACTGGATTTCCGCTAGTCGTGCCTGTATTATCGCCTGCCATGATCCAGGTCGGACACCTTGGTTCGGATCTAGTACCGGTTCACATGATATTTCTCCAGGACATCAAATGCGACCCAAGGAGCCATAACCAATGCTTCGAAATGATCAAGTTACCTTTTTTGGCATTTTATGGCAATTAAACTGGAATTCCGCCAGTCGTGCCTATATTATCGCTGCCATGGTCCAGCCCGGACGCCTTGGTACGGAGCTGGTACCGGGTCGCATGATATTTGTTCGGGAGATAAAATATGACCCAAGGAACCATAACCAATGCTTCGAAACAATCAAGTTACAATTTTTGGCATTTTATGGCTATTAAACTGGAATTCCGTCAGTCGTGCCTGTATTATCGCCTACCATGGTCCAGGCCGGATGATGTGGTACGTAAGCAGTACTGAATTGCATGATATTATCCGGGACATCAAATATGACCCAAGGAACCATAATAAATGCTTCGAAATGATCAAGGTACATTTTTTGGCATTTTATGGCAATTAAACTGGAATTCAGCCAGTCGTGCCTGTATTATCGCCATCCATGGTCCAGGCCGGATGCCTTGGTACGGAGCCGGTACCGGATATCATGATATTTGTTCGGGACATCAAATACGACACAAGGAACCATAACCAAAGCTTTAGAAGATCAAGTTACTTTTTTTGGCATTTTATGGCAATTAAACTGGAGTTCCGCCAGTCGTGCCTCTGCTATTGCCTGCCATGGTCCAGGTCGGACACCTTGGTATGGAGCCGTTACCGGATCACATGATATTTTTCCGGAACATCAAATATGACCCAAGGAACCATAACCAACGCTTCGAAATGATCAAGTTACATTTTTTGGCATTTTTATGGCAATTAAACTGGAATTCCGACAGTCGTGCCTGTATTATTGAAGTGGAGATAGCCCAGAAGCCCGTAGTTGAGGTGGTGGCTGAGAAAGAATAGTCCCAAATCACTGGGAAAAAGAGACCGCCAGCTCCATTCCCTCAGAGGCACGCCAAATACAAAAAGGATGAACAGTACAAATAGTTCTTGGACATGCTAAAGAAAATACAGGTAAATATCCCATTGATTGATGCGTTGAAGGAAA
>ML438009.1:0-53586 GCA_005239525.1 Nicotiana knightiana
TTAAAGCTCATAAAATGCAAGGGATATAATGCTTAAAATCACGAATTCTAGCCACTCATCAGGTTCACACATATGGATACATTGATTTTCGCAGATTTATGAGACACAAGATAAACTGAAGATAATCTATTGATTCTATTCATGTTGAAACTCTACTTAATTTCAAATAACCGTTTTTCCTAAAATCCAAACGGGGTGTTTATACAGATTTTAGATACGTTCTTTTATCTAATATCATTTGCAGAGCAGACAAAATTATAAACTAGAAATTTCAGGAACATGAATAAAACTGAAATTAAGCGTACAGTCCAGTCTTAAATTACATTACAATGAAAGCTAAAGAAATACAGGGGGATTATAACTTGACTGCCGCTATACACTTTCCAGAATGAAAGAAACTAAAAATAAGATTCCAACTAATTTGCTGACTCGAAACTCCCTTGAGGCCTTACGTTTGAGCCTTCTCTTTGTAAGCTTTAGAACACCCCAATATAATTTAGGTGTTGTGAAACTACCAAAACCAAACAGACCATGAAGAGGTCAGTTTTAATCCTGATCATAAAAGGATCAACACAACTCCGCAATGTCATTTTCATACTTTGGACCTTCAGTCCATATTAATTCCTTAACTTGGTTATTTAGGCATCGACAAAAGACTGTACCTCATGTTTGGCACAATTGTCAACTAGGATATGTATGTTTGGCAGTGGAAAATTATCTTTGGGACTTGCTTTATTTAGATCTCGGTAGTCGACATATACTCGGACCTTCCTATCCTTTTTAGCCACCGGAACCACATTGTCCAGCCAAGTGGTGTATTGGACCACTCGGATTACTCCAGCCTTTAGTTGTTTAGCGACCTCTTCTTTGATCTTGTCACTCATGTCTGTATTAAATTTCCTCTGCTTTTGTTGGACATGTGGATAACCGAGGTAGGTTGGCAATTTGTGTACCACTAAGTCCATACTTAGTCCGGGCATGTCGTCGTAGGACCAAACAAACACGTCTTTGAATTCAAATAGGAGTGTAATCAAGGCGTCCCTAGTCCTTTCATCCGTGTGGACGCTTATCATGGTTTCTCGAATCTCCTCTTCATTGCCCAAGTTAACGGGTTCTGTTTCATTTAGGTTTGGCTTAGGCTTATTCTCGAATTGTTCAAATTTTTGATTTATTTCCCTAAAATAATTTTCTTCGTCATATTTCGGTTCTTGATTCATTATTTCGAGGTTACACGTCATATTAAGATCAGATGCATGAAGTACGCAAGCATGTCATGTTTTTTAAGGCCGCATTATTAGGACTGAAAAAATAAGAAAAATAAACCAAAACTCAGAAAGATTAATAGACGATGAAATTTTGATTTCATTTCATTGAATTTGAACATAGGAGGGTTTACATCGGAATTCAAAAGGCAAGAAATTAAAAACACTTCAGTTACACCCTGAAATAACTCATAGTGCAGAAAAGATGGCAAAAGCTGAACTACCGGGATTCCCGCCTGACGGGGAATGGAGTAGCCTTCCAGTTTTGCAACTTGGCGTCAGGCCCCATATACTGCACTTCAGCAGTGCTGGAGACTTCTCTTGGTTGGACCATATGAGCCTCATACGACATCTGTCTCATTGCTCCGCAGGTTTCTTCGGCCGTGAAAGCCTCTTCTTCTTCCTCCACGTATTTTGGCTTGACAAATGATGTGGTGATGTGTGGGATCGGCTAAGGCAATACCCAACCATTTTTCTTACGTTGGTTAGCCCATTGTTCATCGTCGGGAGTAGCTTGAAACCCTACGCCGAAGAACTTTTTACTAGTAGGCAAGGTGATAGGTTCTTTAATGCCTTGTAAGGACACCTCGAGCCCTTTTCTAGGTGTGTACCCATGTTTAATCATGTCATTAGCGATCATAATTGATGCGTTTGATAAGAAGGGTTGAGGGCATGGGGTTCCTTCCTCATGTTGGTCCGCAACCACAATCTCGAAAGCCTGGTAGACTATGTGCTTGCTACCTTCTCTTGCTTCTAGTCATGGGACTGATGGGTCCCTGTAAATTTATTGCTCGTCCTCTCCATGGACCATAATTTCCTGGTCTTCATGCTCGAACTTAACCATCTGGTGGAGGGTAGATGGTACTGGCCCTGCAGCATGGATCCAAGGTCCTCCCATGAGATAATTATAGGAAGTGTCAATATCCATAACTTGGAATGTCACTTCAAAATCTACAAGGCCGATTGTCAAGACCAAATCAATCTCCCCGATCGTGTCTCTCTTGATACCATCGAATGCGCGGACGCACACATTGTTGGGCCTAATTCTATCAGTCCCAATATCCATTCTTTGTAGGGTCGAGAGAGGGCAAATATCAACCCTAGATCCGCCGTCCATCATACCTTTTTTCACATAGTAACCTTCGCATTTAGCAGTTAGGTGGAGAGCTTTGTTATGGGAAGCCCCTTCTGGGGGCAAGTCATTCTTGCTAAATGAGATCCGGGTGACTTCGAAAAATCATTCCGCCATTCTTTCCATTTGCTCAACTGTGGTCTCGGTCGGAACATATGCTTCGTTAAGTGTTTTGATCAAGATTTTCTGAAGCTCGTTTGAACTTATCAGCAAGGATAGAAGTGAGACCTGAGTGGGGGACTTTTTGAGCTGCTCAATTAGGGCATATTCAAAGCTTTTCATATTTTTGAAGAATTGTTCTGCCTCTCCGGCACTGATCGGCCTTTTAGACGGAAAGCGTTTCTGCTTGCTTTTGTTTAGTTATTCCAGGTTGAGGTATTTCTCTGATGAGTTATCTCACTTGTTTCCCCAGTAATTTGTTTTCCTTTGTACGTCACTAACGTCTTGTTGTAATTTCAGGGGACGACAGTAGTATTCTTCATGGGAGTCTGCGACGTGTAGCTAATAACCACGGGCTCATTCAGCCTTGGTGAAATTATTTGCCCCCGCGCCACATACGTCCATTTGGCACGTACATTTTTGGGCCGTTCATTGTTGCTTTGTTGAATTGTAACCTTTTGGGAGGACTTAACATAATTTTTTCATTGCTGGGTGCTTTGGGGACGTAAAGAACAACGTTTTTAGAGGGTCCCATATTTGTCTTGGCTTCAGCCTTCCCCGTGACCTGAGGGATGGGGTTACTCTTCTTCATTTCTTTGACTGGTTTGGGTGCCGCCTTGGGATTTCTTTCCACATCTGCGATGGCGATGATGGCCTTTAGAGCTGGATCAAAATCCTGGTCCTCGCAAATCATGCCGATGACGGGCCCATTATTGTGAGTGGGCAATGGATTGTTCGTCACATTGGGAGCTTCTTCGTCCCTTAACACCACTTTATTTGTTCTATAAGGTTTTCCACGGCTCTTTTGAGGGTCCAACACTCCTCCGTGTCATGCCTTTCTGCTCCAGAATGGTAGGCGCAATTGGTTCCTGGCTTGTATAATGCTGATGTCGGGTTTTGCCTGGTCGGAGGTACGGGCTGTAGAAGCCCCATCTGGACTAATTTTGGGAAGAGGCTTGAATACGACTCACCGATATGAGTGAAGTTGAGTCTCCCTGGTGGTTCACGGGGGTAGGTATTGTATGGATAGTTTTTTTGGGGAGGGCGTGGATTATATGGAGCTAGGGGAAGATGTTTATTTCTTGGGGGTGGAGCTCTATTCTGGTTGTATTGGTGTTGTGACCTGGGATGGGACTGAGCGTTCATTACCGCATAGGGAAAAGGAGGCGTAGCATAAGCTGCATCTTGGTGAGGATAGGAATATTGGGAAGCTTTAGGAAATGGACGTGGGTATTGTCGAGACTTCTTGACATCGGAAAACATCATGGCCCCTTATTATTTTTTTTTTCTGTTGGCTGCACTCCCGGATCCGCTTTGGATGGCCTGAGAGGTTGTTCTTATGGCAGATTGGCTCAGGATACGACCGGTTTTTAGACCATTCTCCACCATTTCTCCAATTTTGATTGCTTTGGCAAATGGGTTGCCCGTGGCGGACATCATATTTTGGAAGTAATCAGCTTCCTGTGCTTGTAGAAAGAGACTAACCATTTCAACCTCATCCATCGGAGGTTTGACCTTGGAGGCCTGCTCGCGCCATTTAATGACGTACTCTTTGAAACTTTCTGAAGATTTCTTTTTGAGATTGGATAGAGAGTTCCTATCGGGAGCGATGTCCACATTGTATTGGAATTGCCGAACAAAGTCCCGTGCCAGATCATCCCATATGTGCCAGCGGGATATATCCTAGTCCATGTACCATTCTGATGCAATCCCTATCAAGCTTTCTCCAAAGTATGCCATGAGAAGTTCCTTTTTCCCACCTGCTCCCCGGAGCTGGTTGTAGTACCTTTTCAGATGAGTTATGGGGTCCCCATATCCGTTATATTTTTTGAACTTGGGGTTTTAAACACAAGACGCAAGTGGACGTGCGAGAACATGCACAAATCTGCATAGGAGACGCTTTTCTGCCCGCTCAGCCCCTGTATATTCTTGAGGCTCTGCTCAATACTCTTCATTTTCCGGGCCATTTCTTCGTGCTTGGGGCTTTTCTTATCTTGTCCCAAAGTGACCTCAGACTGAGGTTGTTGGGGGTATGCATTACGAGTAACATGAGTGGTATCCAGATGGACGGGTGGTGTTTGGAATGTGAATGCTGGCCGCTCGAAACTTGGCCCAAAGTTAGTCGATGGAGCCATGGCAGAGATTGGTGGTGCGGTGAATATGTTGGAAGACACACCAGAAAACAGGGCCTGGGGGAGAACCTCCAAAGGCCTTCCGGAAAAGTGAGCCGACATAGTTGGATATCCAAATGGCATGGTTGGGTAGCTTATGGGGATGTTCGATGTCCCGCCTGCCCTAGGGATTATCTCTGGGAAACCCAGGATGGTACTGGGTGGTTCCCTACCATTGGACCATGCGTCCCATATTTCCAGCATGTGGCAACGCAGAGTCCTGTTCTCTTCAGCTGTTGCTGACTCAGATATTGGGATGGCTGGATTCAGGTCTTCCACAGAAGAGTTGATGATTGATAAGTGACTTCCGAATGTCATTTCTATGCTCCATTTTGATCTAGTGAAGTAAGGATGGGAAGCCAGGTTACCGCAAAACCATACACCTAAAAATACCTTTAGAGATTGAATAACAAAACATTAGGTTGAAGCATTTATCTCGTAAGGAATCACACGTTTGTGGTATGCAATGCACCTAGGCCATTAAACGCTTTTTATATGTTTTGCAACAGTTGCGTATTTCATCCCGACTTTATTTCTCGATTTTCCCTTTTTATCATTCTTGCCCTTCCTTTGTTATTGTTTCCGCTCTTTTATTCCTCGCTTGGTTTCCTTTCTTAAGATTATGATCGAATCCTATGTGGATTGCCTACGTATCACGGCGCCGCGTGAATCAGATCGTCACATACAAAAATAAACATTTTCAAATCTTCATTCATTAGAAATACTTCCGATTACAAAATTTTTAGCCCACTTTTGGAAAAATGACATTTCTTGGAAATGTAAAAACTACAGTGGACTTAGACAGGAGTGTAACAGGAAAACAAAATACAGACTCGAGAAAACATCAAGAGTACATCAGTGCTTCCAATGCTCCAGGGACTTGTGGGGCATCATTCGGCCTTGCCACGGGCCTGCGTACCTACTCTTGCTGGAGGAGGCATAGGTCATCCATTATCTTGTGGACGAAGATCATTACCACCGAGAAGAAGGTGGTCCGAATCATATCTTCGCATTTCTAGCATTTGGTGACAACGTAATTGGCTATATCTCGGACCCTTTGCCTGATGACACCTTTTTCCTGAAGTAGACGCTCGATCTGTTGGGATATTGCCTCTAAAACCTGGGCGTTTTTGCGACTCTGCTCTTGCCATTGTTGCAATTCGTCTTCTAGCTGACCTAGGCGTAGCACTGTTCCCTTTCTACTTTAAATATTTTGACTTTCTTGGCCGTTTCATTTTCAAAGGTGGCCATCCTTTCTTTTAAACCCACAACTTCTTGGTCATGCTTTCTTCTCATTTTTTGCACGAATTCTGCTCTTTCTTCTGTATTCTTTTCCAATTTTTCTCGCACTAAGGTCAAATCCACTTCGGCTCTGTCCAAGTCATCACCATACCTACACAACTTTTTCCTGAGGCTGGTGATGAGTCTTTGGTCGGCTCTGCTTCTCTCAGGGTTTTCAATGACTATCTTCATTTCCTGGATCTGAACCCGGAGAGCCTCATTTTCTTTGTTCAACCGATTTCTTTCCCCTTCAGCTGCAGCAGTTTGTAAAGTGTTTTCAAATTTGAGCTCCCTGATCTGGGCCTCCACTTTACTTATGGTAGCCCGGTAGTTGTTTTCCTTCTCTAACAAAACCCAATGTTCTTGCGCCTGCTCAGTAAAATGCTGTATGTGAGGCCTTTTCGCAGGTCGCTCTGGTTCTTGGTGCTCTCTGCCTCTTATGCCATACCAAGAAGTGTAGGCGGGCTCCACTTCCCCATTGGATAAATTTCTCACCCGAGTCTGAGGTTCTAAAAATCTGCACTCGTTCCAGATTTGACGGACCCTGCCTTCAGGAAATGCAGCTCTCGGGCATAACTCAATGGCTTGTTGGCTTAAATCCTCGTCATGTGGAACACCCTGTTGTCTTCCTAACTGCCGTAAGACCTAGTGCGAGGCATATGTCTGAATTCTTCACAGACCCATTAACAAAAGATAGCAAGCCTCAGCAGACATATTGATAACCTCGCGGACAGGGATCCACCCGAATGTCCACTCGATTCGGTCGGCAGTCAATGAACTCAAGTATGAGTGCCAGGCCTCTGTGCCCTCAGGAAATTTGTGGCCCTCCACCCGAGTACCATGTTCTTCGATGCAATTCAAACCGGTTAAGCCGTAGTTCATGTAGCCTGGGCGGTGACAGAGGTGCTCGATCAACAAAATTTGCAGGAGTAGATTGCACCCTTCAAAGAATTTTCCTCCAGACTGGAAAATCATCAAGGCGCGGTAAATCTCAGCTAAAACCAATGGTATAAAGGTGCCATTGGACTTTTTTATCATGAAATCAGCCATCCCTACCAGTCCGACATCTATGAGTCCGCCACTCCTCGGGCAAATTAAAGTGCCCAGGAATGCTACCACGAATGCTAGCCCCCGAAGGGCTTGCCATTTAGCATGGTCTTTGTGAGTTAGGCCGGTGTTGTCAGCTTCATAGCCCCGAGGATCTCCATATCGTTTGTACAGAAAATAGAAAGTGCAGAATCCTTCGGATAGGTGTGGGTCTTGAACGTCCCGATTAATGTTCAAAAGATCTAAGAACTTATGTGGAGTTACTGCCCTGAGTGCCACCGGGTACCGACTTCTAAGATTGTCATTGAGACCATCATACTCCGCTATTTCCTCTAGCGTGGGTGTCAACTCAAAGTATGAAAAATGGAACACGTTGTGGGCGGGATCCCAAAATGATACTAGAGCCTCGATGATGTCCAACCTTAGCTTGATTTTTAGAAGACCAGTAAGTCCGCCTAAAGCTTTCACATCATCTTTTCTACTAGTTTCCCCCAAGTCGCTCCACCACATATGGAGTCCTAAAGGGATTTCCTCGACGACCCTAAAGGGAATATTTTCAATTGTATTCATCCTGCACATTCATTTTGATTAAAACCACAAAAATTTTGACCGAATGAAAAAGTGTTATTTTTGCAAAGGGTTTTGTAATAAAGAAAATGGACTATCTTTGCGAATACGACCCTTCAATACTTCGGGTAGGAATTTTTAAGGCTGTGTTTGCAAATTTGGTTAAAATTTAAAAACAAACCACAGGCGGCTACTTTTGCAAAAACTAGTCCTGCGGGCAATATGGTTATATATGTAAGAATGACGTCACCTAATTTTATTTAGGACTATATATTTTGATTTTTGAAAAATAAAGTTGGACCCGATGAGGGTTGCCTACGTATCCCACACCGGTGAGAATCAAACAATGCGTAGTTTGGGAAAAATCTTGATTGTTTAGAAATATGCACCTACTCACTTTGTTTTGGAATATTATTTTCCTTCTTCATTTTTCAAAAACTTTTGGCAGAATTTCGGGATATTTCAAATACGGGGATTTTCAAAAGAAGGTGAATTTTCTACTCTACCTCACTCTTGGTTTTTCTGTTCATTTTTTATTTTATATATATATATATATATATATATATATATATATTTAGCCGGTCAACACACAAGCCGAAACAAATAAATGCACACGTAGCAGGTAAGATGCATCGGGATAGTCTTTTATTTCGGGTACACCTGTCCTAGACGGACCCAACCCCTGTGTTGAGTCCCCTAAGTCAAATGCACGTGATATAAATAAGCGTTCCTACTAGGGATCCGGCATGAGGCTATGTTATTCTAAATTAAAATCCTGAGGTTTTGTTCTAGACCAGGCTCACCCGAGCGGACAGCTCGAGCCGATGTCGGGGCAGTGTACCGGGAATACAAAAGCTTCACCGGCTTTGCAACTTGTTTGTACCTTGTTCTAAAATTTGGATGACTCTAACAGAAAAGAAGTCACATGAAGTGCGCACTTCCCAGATGATTTGGAAGACTCAGAGAGAAGAAGGGTTTCTGCACAATTTATATGCAATTCAGATAAATATCAAAGCGGTAAATATGGCAATTAGCACGTCAGGTTAAAACACGTAAAATCAGATAAGAAAAGCCAAAACATAACAGTTATTCTAAGCTCGAATTCTGAACCCTAAACCAGAAGTTTTGGGTTCTAGTCCCCAGCAAAGTCGCCAGAGCTGTCACACCGCATTTTTCACTACCCTCCGGATTAATGAAGGGTAATAAGGGAGTTTTTCCAATTAAAGTGACATTATTCGGATTTTGGGATTTATTTTAGTTTTCAGAGTAGCCACCCGGATTTTTGACGATGCTCCGGGACACTGTTTTATTTTAAAATCTCAAACCGAGGAAATTTTGACTCTGTTTTAATTTGTCTGCGACCAGAAATCCGAGTAAGGAATTCTGTTAACCCGGGAGAAGGTGTTAGGCATTCCCGAGTTCCGTGGTTCTAGCACGGTCGCTTAACTATTAATATTTGGCCTAAATTATCTGATTATTTACATATTTTTAAACCTATTGTGCATCTTAGCCTTTTTCACTTTTTAGCCGCTTTTAATATATATGGATTTACCTTGAAACAAGTCACGATGGCGTGCACTTGTTTGTTTTTGGACGCATTATAACTGCGCCACATGAAATGCACCCGCAATTACAACATGTGATTTTTCTTATAATTTGAAGTTAAAGACGGGGACATGAGTTGTCGCACCCGAGTGTAGATTACATAGTCAAGACTATGGTCATGACAGTTTTATAGGGTCTATTTGAGGCAATGTTTGATTATTCTTTATGTTTTCTATTTTTTAAAAGAGCGTTTTAGTTTTAAAATTGATTAGGACGTTTATGGATTTATCTTAAACAAGTCACGATGGCGTGAACTTGTTGTTTTTGAGCACACGGCAAACCCGTCACATGAAATGCACCTGTGGTTGCTATGTTCATTTTGTTGATGTTTGGAGTTGAGGGTCGGGGGCATGAGTTGCCACTCCCAAGTGTATTTTATTTTAATTTTGATGTAATGATCGATTTTTATCAAATTTCAAACTAAAGGTATTCGTTCTACCTAGAAAATCTCCTAAAACAATATTCATTGGTCTAAGACGGCATCTTATGGGCTATGGCCTCATCTAGCCCCGTTTTATCACATTAGGCTATCCTAAGTCAGCTCTCCTTGTAATAGGACTACTAGTTCCGAAAAGAATTTTTGTTTTTAAGACAACAACGACAAACATGGGAAACAGAACGTCCCTCGTTCGTTCAGATATATACACTTACAAAATTCAGATATCTAAATTTGTTACTTGTTAATTATGATACGAATGGGCAAGATGAAATCACTCTACTTCTTCCAGAATTTTATGATTTCTAACAAAGATCATACCACAGGCGGTTTTATTAATTCTGAAAACAGTAATCCTTACCAATTCTAAACAACCTAATCTCATGCTTCTACAGGATTAAGGTTCACACGTATGGATACATTTATTTTCACAGATTTATGAGACACAAGATAAACTGAAGATAATCTACTGATTCTATTCATGTTGAAACTCTACTGAATTTTAAATAACCATTTTTCATAAAATCCAAACAGGGTGTTAATACAGGTTTTACGTACGTTCTTTTGTCTAATATCATTTGCAGAGCAGACAAAATTGTAAACTCAAAATTTCATGAACATGAATAAAACTGAAATTAAGCATACAGTCTAGTCTTAAATTACATTACAATGAAAGCTAAAGAAATACAGGGGATTATAACTTCACTGCCGCTATACACTTTCCAGAATGAAAGAAACTAAAAAATAAGATTCCAACTAATTTGCTGACTCAAAACTCCCTTGAGGCCTTACGTTTGAGTGTTCTCTTTGTAATATATGGAACACCCCAATATAATTTAGGTGTTGTGCAACTACCAAAACCAAACTGACCATGAAGAGGTCAGTTTTAATCCTGATCATAAAAGGATCAACTCAACTCCGGAATGTCATTTTCATACTTTGGACCTTCAGCCCATATTAATTCCTTAACTTGGTTATTTAGGCATTTTAAGAGGATAAATCTTATCATAATAAAGGATTCAGATTCTTTCTTCTAAGGAGCCTTTGATTATCCACTTTATATCCGAAACGGGTGATTTTCAGCACCCTAGGCTACTGTTTATGCACTACCTAGGGGGTGAATTTGACTATTAAAGAGTCAGATTCATCTACCCAAGTGCTAATACTAACATAATTCTAAACTCTATAGGAACTTTGCTTATCTAGGCACTTTTCGAGGATGAATCTGACCATCCAAGGGTTCAGATTCTCACTCTAATGCCCTTCTCAACTACATACTTTATACCCCTTTTGAAGGGTAAACTTCAACAAACATACTAACATTTGTGCACTCATTATGGGGTGAGTTTTATTATTAAGGAATCAAACTCATCTACCCTAGTGCGAATTACTCTAACATGCTAAACACATATGAAATTAACATCTAACTTCATTTTTATACCAAGAATGGAGGAGAAGAAGATTCAGATTCATATAATCTTGAAAAAAACACAACATGAACTAACAATTTTAATACAAGTTCTGGATTCAATAACTCTATCTAAAGTTCATTGTTACATACCTTTAGAGAGAAAAATAGCAAAAAGACTTGACCAAATAAAGGTACAGTATGGGCCACAATCTGCAAGAAAAAAGAGGATTCAGTAGCAACAAAACATAAAACCAAGGAAAACACCAAGCAGCCCAGCAAGAATTAACCCAGAAATCTTGAGTATGAATGCTTGAAGAAAACTTCCAGAAATCAGAAACCAAAGAGAGAAGATAGAAGCTGAACTAAGCCATCCATTTGTGAGCTTGTTTTAAAAAAGAAATCATATATTTCCTTTTAATAATACCCTTTTTTTTGAAATTTTTTTGTTTTCGGATGGAAGGTATTTCTGTATTTTTCAGAATGTTTCAGCTGCTAGAAGAGAGTGTTTTCTCTTTTAGAGTGTCCAAAAAAATTCTCCTCGTTACTAAAGGGAGGGGGGGTCTATTTATAGGATATTTGGGAATGAGATCCCTTTTGGAATATTCCCAATCCTAAAGGCTGAAAATAGTACGTAGGGCAGCTGTCAACCTTATCTTTGGGACAACTGCCCCTATTCTAGAACATTCTTACCTATTAAAAGACCCTTTTACCCTTAAAATTCTGATTTCCTAAGTCTACATTACCTAATGTACCCCTTGGAGTCCTTGAATTTACCATTGGGTAATCAGGGTTAAACTCACTTGGGTTATTATTATCTCTAGTTAATTATCCTTAGTCGGGTTCCTTAGTTAAACTAGGGCTGATAAGTATTATTAGCTAGATCTTAGTTTAATTGGCTTAATTAAGACTAATCTTGATTTTTATACTTAGGTTAGTCGAATCAACTTAATTAATCGATTGAAACTTAGTTGATTAAAAGACCTATTCTGAAAATCAGTAGCTAGTTAAGTTAATTTGCTCGAACAATTTTATTAAGATTATCTAGCAAATATAGTTAATTATCTTAACTGAGGGATTAACTTTAACCTTAAGTGAACTCGCAAATCAGCTAATTTGCTTTTAAGTATCAAGCATAATCAACTCCTAATGAATTCATAATGACTTGGTTAATTAAACTCTAGGTGACTAACTAAGGTTGGATTAAGATTAGCAGCTAACCAAGTCAAGTTTTAGGTTAGTTAACTTAATTAAAGGTTGATTGATTAAGCCAATCCAGTTAACCTAGGTTAACTGATTTAGTCTAATTAGTTACTAAAAGCAGGGACTTAACTAATTATTAAGATTAGGTCAAATGATTTGCTTTAGTCAGTTAATCCTAAACTAATTATCTTGGACAGGATTTCAGGACTTACCAATTAATAACAATGGTTAGTTTATTAAACTGATTCTTGATCTTAGTTAATTATATTAGTCAAAATTCTTAATTAAGTTAGGAGACTAATTAACTAATCAATTAATCTAGGTGAATGATTAATCTTCAGACTATACTACAATCAACAGACGAGTTGAGGTAATTATCTAATCAGTCTTTGAAAACAATTCAGCAACAAACTAAGAATCAGAAAACAAGTCAGGGAATCAACTAATCTGGGATAGGGCAGTATACTTAGGGAATAACAAAAAAAAAACATGAATCAATTAAACTAACCACTCGTAATCAAATTTAACAAAGAAAATAGACAAGAAAACCTAATTAGTCAATGATTAACATATAATCCTAGTCATCAATTGACAAGAACAATTAAACCTAAACATAGCTACCACATAATTAGAGCATGCATTTAATGACTAAAATAAAATGAGTACAGTGACCTAAAAGCATGAACAAAACATCGATACACATATATGACTCTATTTGGAAGATTAATCCGATGAATTAATTCTTAGAAATTAAACCAATAATAAATAAAAAAATGACATATACGGATGAGACAGTAGCACGAGAACAGGGAATAAACAGTGATGAGTTTAATTAGAAAAAGAAACAAAAACAAAAGAAAAGAAAACAGATAGAAAAGGAACAGGTTATACTAGTGGGGTGTTAATGGATTCCGGCGGGGTTTGAAAATGGCTCAAACCCATCCGAATCAATAGCTCTTATCAAGAGCTATTATCTCATGTAGGTATAAGTCAAAAAATAAAATATCTCCAGGTCGGCCGGTGTAGGACATTAGGTTTCTGTCTTCTTAGATTTAAAATCGGAGAGACTTGGGTGTTTATTTAGGAATACTGATGGTGGGATGGGGTTAAGGGGGAGATGAGGATCATCTGGTGAAAAGTTGGGGTCGATTGGTGGAGATCCGCTGCCGGTAGGATATTTTCGGGCGGCGGAACCCTAGGCGGCTAGGGTTTTGTTATACAGAAGAGAGAGACGGAGGGGATGGAAGAGTGTTCTCTGAGGGAGGGTCATACTTTTTATTGGGGGTATGAGGTAGATTTAGGACATATTTATAGTGGGTGTGATAGGGGTTCCCATCCGTTCAGTCTATCTTGATCAACGGCTGGGATTTACTTTTTTAGACGAAACAAGGTCGTTTGGATACGGATGGGGCTGGCCAGGTTTAATTGGTTGGGCCTAGGTGGAGTTTGTGTGTAGAGAGAGGATTGGGCCTGGGTAGTTTTTTCCCAAGCCTGGTTTGATTCAAGTACTTGATTAATGGAAACTAATTTTGATTAAACCTTAAAAATGATGTAGTAACTAATTTACCTTTGTTTATAAATTAATTGGTTGATTTAATTTAACAACATTCAATTTAATACTCATGTCATTTAAAGAATCAGTTTCACAATTTTGTTAGGAAAAAATGATTTAATCATTAAAACTACATTACATCAAATAATTGACATTTGTTTGTTACCTACTTCAATTAATTGTAAATAATAAATTCGTAATTTTTGATAATAATGATGCGCCTAATTATGCAAATTTAAAAAAAACAAATTATGAATATAGAATACAAAAACAATTCACGATTAACACTAAAATTCAACAAAATTTGTAAAATTAATTTATTTTATCCAATTTTGTAGGAGTATTCAGTAGGTGAAAAATTACATGCTCACAATTACTTGAAACCATGGGTTAGAGTAAAAACTTAGGTTTTTGACAAAAAATGAAAATGACCGAGAAATTCATTGAGGAATCAAACAAAAACTATATAATATTGATCCTTAGGCCAAGGGTGGTAGTTTCCTTAAAACATTTCCGGAATCGGAACATGTGGGCCCGGGGGGCGTATTTCGGGATTTTGCAATTTTGGTTGAAATAATCATTTAAATAGGGAAATTTCATACTTTTGAGTATAGGTTGATTTATTTATGCAATATTTGACTATTTTCGAATCCTTGGGCGACGAATTTTGAGTTTCAGGCGCATTCTTGACCCGCGAAGTAGACTTGACGCGCGGTAAGTCTCCTTTCTAATCTTGTAAGAGGGAATTTTTGCATAGGTGAATTAAATGATTATGTGTCATTGTTGTGGGGGACTAGGTACGTGCAACGTGATGAGAGCCCGTGCGTAATGACTATTATTGTTATGTCCGGATAGTTAGGCCCACACCATGCCATGTGAATTACATTAAATTGAGTTATATGCTTTGTAACTTCATTGTATGCAACTTTTTTTTAAGAAAACCAAGAATTCGATGTTTTAAATGAATTGTTATTTGAAAAGAATTGAAAGAAAGATGTTGTGTTTGCATGCGACCACTTCGCAATTTATATCCCGCGAGCGGAGTGATTCTTTCCCCTACTCTCATGGGAGCAGGTCGTACGCCACGACGGGTATTGATAGATGCATCTATGGTTCGCACCGTTCGACCCTTGGGCAATGCACAGTTATTATTATTATGTTTGCCCAGTTCGGATGTCCTTATTCCACTATACGCATGCTATTTGCCTGATATTGTTTATGACTGTTGAGCTGTGAATTATCCTGGAGGATCAAACTGAAAACTTGCAAATTGATGCTTCATTACATCTTTGGATTTTATTACGGTTCAATATTTATTTTCTTACTATCCATGCTTACATATTGTCCTCTTTTAAATTATCACTTAAATACACTGTTTGAACCCTAGTAAGTGTCAAGTCGACCCCTCGTCACTACTTTTTCGATATTAGGCGGGATACTTACTGGGTACATATTGTTTATGTACTCATGCTACGATTTGTACTTAACTGTACTGGTTCTAAGGCAGATGCATCTGGGTTCCAGTCCGGAGCTCGTTCCTGAGTTTTATTGACCGAGGCTTCATGGTGAGCTACTCTTCTTGGCGATTTCCAGTAGCACTTTGGAGCTATTCTTTTGTTATTTCTGTCTATACTTACTCAGATCGTAGGACAGACTTTTCATTCTTATGATATTATTCTATTAGATGCCTATAAACTTATGACACTAATTTTTGGCACTCACACGCTTGTAGACTTTATTTTGGGATGTAATCGTTAATTATGACTTCATGATTATTTATTTTGCATAAGATTTGCCGAAGTTATCCTTTCTACTTAATGTCTCAAAACTAAGTTAAGTAAGTGTTGGAAAATGCTTTTGGTAAACTACCTGAAATCACTAGTAGATAATGGTTGGCTTTCCTGATGGCGGTGTTGGGTGCCATCACGGCCCGAGTTAGGATTTGGGCCGTGACAACATGGTATCAGAGCTCTAGGTTCACGTAGG
The DNA here is from genome assembly GCA_005239525.1 of Nicotiana knightiana. NCBI lineage: Eukaryota > Viridiplantae > Streptophyta > Magnoliopsida > Solanales > Solanaceae > Nicotiana > Nicotiana knightiana. The sequence goes on from ML438009.1 coordinate 15,810, forward strand.
TCTCACAAGTTACGGGAAAACCCAATAGAGTCCTGCGGATCGATACATAAACGTCTGTATTTATATTCGGGAGGCTATAGGGTGTTAGGAAATCTCTCTTCATTCACCTTCTATTGTACAGTTGATGATATACTAAATCTTACTCTTCTATTCTCTCACAAATGGTGAGGATGCAAGCAGCTGATGTTCCGGACTCGGGAGAGGTTGCTACCCTCGTCATTCGAGGCTGGGGAGAGCACCGACATGAGGTAGGGGACGAGAGCATCCCAGGACTGTACCAGTTGCAACCCCAGTGGACCTAGTAGAGGATACGATCACTGAGTTGGACGAGGTGCCCGCAGAAAATCCTCCCCCTTTGGATTTTACGACAGCGCCAGGATTTCAGGAGGTCATGGGCCTTATGATGCGGTTCATGCACACCATGACTCAGGCTGGTTTATTTCCAGCCGATCCGGCCACATCTCAGATGGGAGGGGGAGCACAGACCCCTACTGCATAGGCCGCTGGACATGCAGTAGCAGTATATCCGACCCCGGGTACACTGCCCGTGGGCGGGGTTCAGCCAGTAGCAGCAACAACACCTGAGCCCAGACCAGCTACGGACGGTGATCCGCAGAAGTTATTAGATAGATGGACCAGATTGCACCCTCCTGTTTATGGAGGTGAACGTCATGAGGATGCACATGACTTTATTGATAGGTGCAGGGACACACTGCACAACATGAGGATATTGGAGTCTCATAGAGTTGACTTCACTACTTTTCAACTAGAGGGCAGGGCCCGTAGATGGTGGCAGTTCTATATTCTCGGCAGACCGGCAGATTCCCCTCTCATCACTTGGGGTCAGTTCACTCAGTTATTTATGGACAGATATATTCCACCCTCTGAGAGGGAAGAGCTGTAGTATCATTTTGAGCAGCTGGAGCAGGGACAGATGTTGGTGACTGACTACGAGCCTAGGTTTTCAGAGTTGTCTCGTCACGCACTCATGATACTTTCTACTAACGCAGGGAGGTTTGTAGCTGGGTTGCATACAAGAATTAGGGCCAACATGTCCCGAGAGGCGGAGATGGGGACTCCTTATCAGCTTGTGGTAGAGATTGCTCGCAGGATCGAGGGTTATCGGTCGAGGAGCAGAGATCAGGGTCAGCAGGATAAGAGGGCTAGATTTTTCGGGGGTTTCAGAGGTGCTCCAGCTAGGGGCAGAGGTCAGTTTGAAAGGGGCCAGCCCAATATGCCCCCATATTCAGCACCACCACCACCTCCACGAGGTGTCCCAGTGAGGCCTTATTTCAGCGCCATGCAGGATAGTTCTTACTGCCCGCCAGCTATTCAGGGTTCCTCCGGCGGGTATTCTGGTCATCAGGGGTCTACCAGTCCTTATTTCAGTGTTATGCCAGAGATTTCCTATCGTCCTCCCGCTATTGAGGGTTCTTCTTCAAGGCAGCATGCCCTGGTGTCGGGAGGTTGTTATGAGTGTAGGGATCCAGGTCACATGAAGAGGCATTGTCCCAAGCTTCGGGGCAAGGCAGTGCAGTAGGGTCACCAGCCTATGAAGTGAGCACCAAGGGTTCGGCCACCCATAGGGGGAGGGCAGGCTGGTAAGGGTTGTCCCAAAGGTGGAGGCCAGGCAGGGGGAGCCAGTCAGCTCCTGCTTATTCTTGTGGAAGTCAGTCATTCGGCGCTCCAGCCAGATTCTATGCTATTCTGGCCAGATCAGATGCATTGACCTCAGATGTCGTGATCACATGTACTATTTCAGTATGCGGTAGAGATGTATCGGTATTATTCGATCCAGGGTCCACTTATTCATATGTATCAGCCTTATTTGCTCATTCCCCGGATATTCCTTGCGAGTCCTTGGGTACTCCTATTTATTTGTCCACTCTTGTGGGCGATTCTGTGGTTGTGGACCGGATTTATCAGTCCTGTGTGGTTACATTCTTTGGGTTTGAGACCACAACAGACCTCCTGTTGCTTGATATGGTTGATTTTGAGGTTATCCTGGGCATGGATTGGTTGTTTCCCTATCATACCATTCTAGATTTCCATGCCAAGACTGTTACTCTAGGTATGCCCGAGTTGCCGAGATTGGAGTGGAGAGATTCCTCAGTTAGTGCTGCCAGTCGGGTCATTTCTTTCTTGAAGGTTCGACATATGGTCGAGAAGGGTTGTTTGGCTTATCTTGCGTAGGTGCGGGACACCACCGCCAAGTCTCCGACGATTGATTCAGTGCCAGTAGTTCGAGAGTTTGATGATGTATTCCCTTCAGACCTTCCAGGCATGCCACCGGATCGTGACATTGATTTTTGCATTGACTTAGCTCCAGGCACCCAGCCCATATCTATTCCTCCATACCGTATGGCTCCGAAGGAATTGAAGGAACAACCTGAGGAGTTGTTAGCTAAGGTTTTTATCAGACCGAGCGTATCACCTTGGGGTGCTCCAGTGTTATTTGTGAAGAAGAAGGATGGGACTATGAGGATGTATATTGACTACCGCCAGTTGAACAAGGTCAACATCAAGAACAAGCATCCGTTGTTGCGTATCGATGATTTGTTTGACCAGTTGCAAGGTGCACGGGTGTTTTCTAAGATTGACTTGATATCGGGGTACCATCAGCTGAAGATTCAGAACTCGGATTTTTCGAAGACTGCCTTTCGTATGAGATATGGTCACTATGAGTTCCTGGTGATGTCTTTTGGCTTGACTAATGTCCCAAAAAACATATATGGGTTTGGTGAACAGGGTGTTCAGGCCTTATATTGATTCTTTTGTCATCGTCTTCATTGATGACATTTTTATTTACTCGCGCAGCCTAGGGGAGCACGAGCAAAATTTGAGGGTTGTGCTCGAGACCTTGCGGGAACAGAAGCTGTATGCTAAGTTCTCCAACTGTGAATTTTGGCTGAATTCTGTGGCATTCTTGGGGCATGTGGTATCCAGAGAAGGTATCAAGGTTGATCCTAAGAAGATTGAGGCAATTCATAGTTGGCTACGCCTTACTTCAACTACAGAGATCAGGAGTTTCTTGGGTCTAGCAGGTTATTATCGCCGATTTGTTGAGGCTTTTAATCCATTGCAGACCCTCTGAATAGATTAACCCAGAAGAATGCCCCATTTCGATGGTCTGACGAGTGTGAGATGAGCTTTCAGAAGCTCAAGACAACATTGACCTCAGCACCAGTTCTAGTGTTGCCTTCCGGTTCTGGGATGTATACGATTTATTGTGATGCTTCACGCATTGGTTTGGGTTGTGTGTTGATGCAGGAGGGGAGAGTTATTGCATATACTTCACATCAGCTGAAAGTTCATGAGAAGAATTACCCTGTGCATGATCTAGAGTTGGCGGCGATTGTTCATGCTCTTAAGATTTGGAGGCATTACTTGTATGGGGTGTCTTGTGTGGTTTATATAGACCACCGCAGTTTGCAGCACTTGTTCAAGTAGAGGGATCTCAATTTGAGGCAGCGTAGGTGGCTTGAGTTTCTGAAGGATTATGACATCACCATTCTTTATCATCCGGGCAAGGCGAACGTTGTGGTAGTCGCCTTAAGCACGAAAGGCAGAGAGTATGGGTAGTTTGGCTTTCATTTCACCAGATGAGAGATCTATAGCTTTGGACATTCATTCCTTGGAAAATCGCCTAGTGAGGTTGGACCTTTCCGAGCCCAACCGAGTTCTTGCATGTGTGATGGTTCAGTATTCATTAGTGGGGGAGATCAAGACTCGGTAGTATGATGATCCGCACTTGGTGGCTCTCCGGGAGACAGTGGTTCAGGGTGGTGATAAGGAGGTTTCTATTGGCGAGGATGGTATTCCAAGACTTCAAGGTCGCTTATGTGTCCCTAATGTTGATGTCTTGAGGGAGAGGATTCTAGAGGAGGCTCACAATTCACAATTTTCTATACATCCCGGTGCTACGAAGATGTATCGTGACCTGAGGTAGCACTACTGGTGGAGACGGATGAAGAAATACATAGTGGAGTTTGTAGGTAGATGTCTAAATTTCCAGCAGGTTAAATATGAGCACTAGAGGCCAGGAGGCCTACTCCAACAGATGCCTATACCTGAGTGGAAATGAGAGCACATCACTATGGACTTCGTAGTTGGGTTGCCTCGGACTTTGCGGAAGGTTGATGCGGTTTGGGTCATTGTGGACAAGTTGACCAAGTCGGCACATTTCATTCCAATAGCTACCACTTACACTTCTAAGAGGTTGGCCAAGATCTACATTCGGGAGATAGTTCGGGTGCATGGTGTGCCTGTGTCCATTATATTAGATCGAGGTCCTCAGTTCACCTCGCACTTCAAGATAGCCGTACAGAGTGATTTAGGCACCCGAGTAGAGCTCAGCACAGCATTCCACCCATAGACCGACGGGCAGTCGGAGCGGACAGTTCAGATATTGGAGTACATGCTCAGAGCATGTGTGATTGACTTTGGAGGGCAGTGGGACCAGTTTTGCCTTTGGCCAAGTTTGCTTATAATAATAGTTATCAGTCCAGCATTGAGATGACTCCATTTGAGGCCTTGTATGGTCGGCGATGTCGATATCCCATCGGGTGGTTTGAGCCTGGCGATGCTAAGCTATATGGAACCGATCTGGTGAAGGATTCTTTGGATAAGGTGAAGTTGATTCAGGAGAGACATCGCACAGCACAGTCCAGATAGAAGAGTTACGCAGATCAGAAGGCGTGTAATGTATCATTTATGGAGGGCTAGAAGGTTCTGTTGAAGGTCTCGCCGATGAAGGGTATTATGAGGTTTGGCGCGCAACCTGAGCCCGAGGTTTGTAGGCCCATTTGAGGTGTTGAGACGATTTGGGGAGGTTGCTTATAATCTTTCTTTACCTCGCAGTTTATCAGGGGTTCATCTGGTCTTTCCTGAGTCCATGCTTCAGAGGTATCACGCCGACTTCTCTCACGTGGTACATTTCAGTACCATTCAGCTAGACAAAAGGTTGGGTTATGAGGAGGAGCCAGTTGCTATCATTGACAGGCAGGATCGCCAGTTGAGGTCCAAGAGGGTTTCCACCGTAAAGGTCCAGTGGAGGGGCCAACCAATCGAGGAGGCGACTTGGGAGTCCGAGGAGGACATGCGGAGCAGATATCCACACCTATTCAACACTCTAGGTATGATTCTAAACCCGTTCGAGGATGAACGTTTTATTTAAGAGGTGGAGAATGTAACGACCCGACCGGTCATTTTGTGTTATAGGACCCCGTTCCCCTAATTGAGACTTCCCGTAGTTGCTTTTACTGATTTATGACTTGCAGGGACGGGCGGTTCGAGGTTTGGAGAAGTTTGGAGTAGTATAGGAACACTTAGTTCCTTAAGGTTGGCCTTAAAGGCAAAATTTGACTTCAGTCAACATTTTCAGTAAACAACCCCGAAATCGAGATTCGAAGATTGTGGTAGGTTCGTATGATGATTTCGTGCTTGGGCGTGTGTTCGGAACAGGTTTTGGATGACCCGGGAGCGTTTCAGCTCCAAATAGTGAAATAAGAATGTCCTTAAGTTCAAATTGAGGTTTGGAACGTGTTGTTGTTTATCAAGGTCCGAATGGAATTTCGATACCGGGAATAGTTCCATTATGTCATTTATGATTTGCTTACAAAATTTTGTGTCATTCCGAGTAGTATAGATAGGTTTGACGTATTGTTAGCGAATTTAGAAACTTGAAGTTCTTAAGTTTGATCCAATAGATTTTGGGGTGTGAGTTTTAGATTTAGCGTTGTTTCGGATGTTCCGATGGCTCGAGCGAGTCTGTATTACGATTTAGGACTTCTTAGTATATTTGGATGGGATCTCTGATGGGCCCAGATGCCATTCGGGCATCGAGCGAGTCAAAAACTAGCCAAAAATGACTGCTGGTGCACCATGTCTTGTGTGACCGCACATGCAGAGGTTGAATCTCAGGTGGGAGACCGTTCCTGCGGTCCCAGTATCACAGGTGCGACTCCTGAGGGAGTTGCCAATTTTCGCAGGTGCGGGCTCCTTTCCGCAGAAGCAGAGCTGCAGGTGCGGACTTTCCACCACAGGTGCGAAACCAGTCCCCCTTCCCCTTATCCGCAGGTGTGAGAATTTCTTCGCAGATGCGAGACCACAGGTGCGGTCCTTTAGCCGCAGGTGCGAAAAGCCTGTAGGCAATGCACTTCCTTTTAAACATGGACTTAGGCATTTTTGACCACTTTTCTTCATTCTTGGGCGATTTTGAGAGCATGCACGGAGGGTATTCGACCTAGCTATTGAGAGGTAAGTAAATTCTACTACGAATTTAGCTTATTACTTGAATTTTTAGGTAGATTAACACCACAATTAGTTGAAACCATGGGTTAGAGTAAAAACCTAGGTTTTTCACAAAAATGGAAAATGACCCAGAAATTCGTTGAGGAATCAAACAAAAACTATATAATATTAAACCTTAGGCCATGGGTGGTAGTTTACTTCAAACATTTCCGAAATTCGAGCATGTAGGCCCTGGGGGCGTATTTCGGGATTTTGCAATTTGGTTTGAAATAATCATTTAAATAGGGAAATTTCATACTTTTGAGTATAGATTGATTTATTTATGGAATATTTGACTAGTTTCGAGTCCTTGGGCGACGAATTTGGAGTTTCGGGCGCATTCTTGACCCGGGAAGTAGACTTGACACGAGGTAAGTCTCCTTTCTAATCTTGTAAGAAGGAATTTTCCCCATAGGTGAATTAAATGATTATGTGTCATTGTTGTGGGGATTACGTACGTGCAAAGTGACAAGAGCCCGTGCGTAGTGACTATTATTATTATGTCCGGGTAGTTAGGCCCACACCATGCCATGTGAATTCCATTTAATTGAGTTATATGCTTTGTAACTTCATTGTATGCAACTTTTCTTTTAGGAGAGGTAGACGTATTACTCACTAGGGTCATTAGCAATAATATAATTAAATAAGTTTAATCAGGATTAGCAATTATGAAAATCAAGTAGACATGGAATATCAAGTATATAAGCTACCACCTACCGCAAGTGTCAAATAACAACATTAATAGAAGTCCAAAGTCCCCTTCCACATAGAACAATTCATTTGACAATATTAATAAGACTCACAGTCAAATACATATCATATAGTATGCCGAGGCATACGGCCGAAGCGACGAAAAATAAAATATGCACTGTCGAAGGGTCGAATGGCTCGAACCATAGATGCATCTATTACCCCGCTCGAGAATTGATTGTGCGACGCGGTCGACATAATATAAGGATACCCCGCTCACGAATCATACATGCGACATGGGTGCTCGTATACACAAACAGAATTATCAGGAAACACAGGACATATAGAGTTCACACTTGGAAAACAAGAATCATGGCAACAACAAGATTTAATGTAACCTTCCATTTTCTCATGCTAGTTTCAAGGATAATAATCGACAAGGAATACATGCAGAGATACAAGTAAGGCATATAAGCATGATTGTGAGTCCTAAAGACTACCTGACATAACATAGTAGTAGCTACGCACGGACTCTCGTCACCTCTTGCGTGCGTGCGTGCGTAGCCCCCGCAGATAAGGACAATTCAATCATTTATAATTACATAGGGGGGAAATTACTTCTTAAAAGGTTAGAGAGGAGACTCATCTCGCGTAGAACCTACTTCACGGGTCAAGAACGCTCCCGAAACTCCAAACTCTACACCCGAGGACTCGAAACTAGTCAAATATAATATAAATACGTCAATATACACTCAAAAGTATGAAATTCTCTTACTAGCTTAGCTAATTAATCTTTTTGAAGAAATCCCTAAATACACCCCCCGGGCCCACATGCTCAGATTCCGGAATTTTTCGAAGAAAACACTCACCCATAGCCTAAGGATCATAAATATATAACTTTTACATGATTTCATGGTAGAAAAGTGGTGAAATTCCGTAAAGTTCATCAACCCTAGGTTTTCACCCTAACCCCTTTGATTTCCACTAATTAGGTGTTAATCTACCTAAGATTTAGTTAATAATCTAACATTTAAATGGAAATTACTTACATCTTAGTAGCTAGGCCGAATACCCTCTTGAAAGCTCTCAAAATCGCCAATGGAGGAGAAGAAAAATGGTGAAAAATTGTGAAGTCCCGAATTAAAAGGGCTCACTGCCTTCAGCGACCTCGCACCTGCGGATTTTTGGCAAGGAGCCTGGGGGTCGCACCTGCGGTAGGAATTCTGTACTAACGGACCCGCTCCTGCGGAGAAGGGTCCGCACCTACGAAGGTAGAACTTTCCTCCTGGGAGTCGCACCTGCGAGGCCTCGACCGCAGGAGCGATCTCGCACCTGCGATCTGGAAAATCGCACCTGCGGTCACACCAGACCTATTGCACCAACAACTGAAACTGCTGGTTTTTTGGCCCCGTTTGGTGTCCGGGAGGCACCTGGGCCCACCCCATCCCCCGTGAAATTTTTACCAACAATTCCTAAATCATATTACGGACTTTATCAAGCCTTCGAAACACCCAAAACAACACTAAAAAAAGAAATTACTCCTCAAAACCCCCTAGAATCAAACTTAACAATTTTCAAGTTCTTGAATTTGGTTTCAATGCGGCGGACCGACCTATACTACTCGGAATGACACCAAATTTTGCAAGCAAGTCATAAATGACATAACAGAACTATTCACGGTCTCGAAATTCCGTTCGGAACTTGATAACTCAAAAACACGTTCCAAACCAAATTATGAACTTAAGGAAACTCTATTTTCGCTATTTGGCGTCGAAACACTCCCGGGTCATCCAAAACCCATTCCGGACATACGCATAAGTCCAAAATCATCATACCAAGCTACTCGAATTAGCGAAACTCGATTCTGAGGTCGTTTACTCCGAATGTTCACCGAAGTCAAACTTGGCCTTAAAAGCCAAATCCTAAGGAACCAAGTGTTCCTATATTACCTTATACACTTCCGAACCCCGAAATACCCGTCCCCGCAAGTCATGAATCACTGAAAGCCGCTACGAGAAGTCTTATTTAGGGGAACGGGGTCCGAATACGCAAAACGACCGGTCAGGTCGTTACATTCTCCACCTCTTATACAAACGTTCGTCCTCTAACGGGTCTAGAGTTATACCTGAAGTGCTGAATAAGTGTGGCTATCTGCTCTGCATGTCCTCCTCGGACTGCCAAGTCACCTCCTCAACTGGTTGTCCTCTCCACTAGACCTTCACCACTGAAGCTCTCTTGGACCTCAACTGGCGGTCCTGTCTGTCAATAATGGCAACTGGCTCCTCCTCGTAGCCCAACCACTCATCCAACTGAATAGTGGTGAAATCAACCAAGTGAGAGAAGTCGGCGTGATATCATCGGAGCATGGATAGATGAAAGACTGGATGGACTCCCGATAAGTGGGGAGGTGGAGAAAGCTCATAGGAAACCTCTCCAATATGCCTCAATACCTCTAAAGGACCTATAAACCTCGGGCCAGCTTGCCCTTCTTCCAGAATCTCATAATGCCTTTCATCGGCGAAACCTTCAGCAGAACCTTATCTCCCTCCATAAATGACACATCACGTGCCCTCTGATCCGCGTAACTCTTCTGTCTGGATTGTGCTGTGCGAAGCCTCTCTTGAATCAACTTCACCTTCTCCAAGGCATCTCTCACCAGGTCCGTGCCATATAACTTAGCCTCGCCAGGCTCAAACCCCCCGATAGGAGAACGACATCGCCGACCATATAAAGCCTCAAATGAAGCCATCTCAATGATGGACTGATAACTATTATTGTAAGAAAACTCGGCCAAAGGCAAGAACTGGTCCCACTTACCCCCAGAATCAATCACACATGCTCTGAGCATGTCCTCCAATATCTGAACTGCACGCTCCGACTGACCATCAGTTTGCAGATGAAATGTTGTGCTGAGGTCTATCTGATTACCCATCTCTCTGTGCAATGCTCTCCAGAAGTGCGAGGTGAAATGAGGACCTCGATCTCATATACTTGATACCGGTACACCATGCAATCGGACTATCTCTCAAATGTAAATTCGGGCTAGCCTCTCAGAAGTATAAGTAGCACTCACCGGAATAAAATGCGCCGATTTGGTCAATCTATCCACAATGACCCAAACCGCGCCAACCTTCTGCAAGGTCCTTGGCAACCCAACCTCGAAGTCCATAGTTACGCGCTCCCACTTCCACTCAGGAATGAGCATCTGCTGGAGTAGGCCTCCTAGCCTCTGGTGCTCATACTTAACCTGCTGAAAGTTAAGACACCTAGCCCCATACTCCACAATGTCTATCTTCATTCGCCTCCACCAGAAATGCTGCTTCAGGTCACGATACATCTTCATAGCACCAGGATGAATAGAATACCGTGAATTGTGCGCTTCCTCTAGAATCCTTTGCCTCAAGCTATCAACATTAGGAACACACAACTAACCCTGAAGTCTCATAACCCCATCCTCGCCAATAGTAATCTCCTTGGCACCACTCTGAACCACTGTCTCCTGTAGCTCTGCCAAACGTGGATCATCATACTGCCGAGCCTTAATCTCCCCCAATAACGAAGAGTGAGCAACTACATGTGCAAGAACTCGACGAGGCTCTAAAACATCTAATCTCACCAAGCGATTATCCAGGGACTTAATGTCCAAGGCTAGAGGTCTCTCCTCCGCTGCAATGAAAGCCAAACTACCCATACTCTCCACCTTCCTGCTCAAGGCATCAGCTACTACATTCACCTTACACGGATGATAAAGGATGGTGATATCATAATCCTTCAGCAACTCAAGCCACCTACACTGCCTCAAATTAAGACTCCTCTGCTTGAACAAGTGCTGCAAGTTGCGGTAGTCTGTATAAATCTTACAAGACACCCCATACAAGTAATGCCTCCAAATCTTAAGAGCATGGACAATCGTTACCAACTCCAAATCGTGCACTGGATAATTCTTCTCATGAATCTTCAGCCAACGCGAATCATAAGAAATAACCCTCCCTTCCTGCATCAACACACACCCCAAGCCAACACGTGAAGCATCATAATACACTGTATACATCCCAGAACCGGAAGGCAATACCAGAACTGTTGTTAAGGTCAATGCTGTCTTGAGCTTCTGAATACTCACCTCATACTCATCGGACCACCAAAATGGAGCATTCTTCTGAGTCAGTCTGGTCAATGGGGTTGCAATGGATGAAAATCCCTCCACAAATCGCCGATAGTAGCCTGCTAGACCCAAGAAACTCCCGATCTCTGTTGTTGTTGTTGTAGGACGTGTCCAACCCTAAACTGCCTCAATCTTCTTAGGATCAACCTTGATACCCTCTCCGGATACTACATGTCTCAAGAATGCCACGAAATCCAATCAAAACTCACACTTGGAGAACATAGCATATAGCTTTTGTTCTCGCAAAGTCTGGAGCACAACTCTCAAATGCTGCTCGTGCTCTCCCAGGCTACGTGAGTAAATCAAGATGTCATCAATGAAGACAATGAAAAAAGAATCAATATACGGCCTGAACACCCTATTCATTAAATCCATAAATGTTGCTGGAGCATTAGTCAAGCCAAAGGACATCACCAAAAACTCATAGTGGCCATATCTCGTACGAAAAGCAGTCTTCGGTACATCTGAGGCCCGAATCTTCCACTGATGATAACCCGATCTCAAGTCTATCTTAGAAAACACCCTGGCACCCTGCACCTGGTCGAAAAAATAATCAATGCGCGGCAATGGATACTTGTTTTTTATGTTGACCTTGTTCAGTTGGCAGTAATCAATACACATTCGCATGGACCCATCCTTCTTCTTCACAAATAGAACTGGAGCACCCCACGGTGATACACTCGGTCTGATAAACCCCTTAGCCACCAACTCCTCTAGCTGATCCTTCAACTCCTTCAACTCCTTAGGAGCCATACTGTACGGGGGAATGGAAATAGGCTGAGTATCTGGAGCTAAATCAATGCAGAAACCAATGTCACGATCCGGAGGCATGCCTGGAAGATCTGAAGGGAATACATCACCAAACTCTCGAACAACAGGCACTGAATCAATCGTCGGAGACTCGACGGTGGTGTCCCGCACATAAGTAAGATACGCCAAACAACACTTCTCGATCATATGTCGATCCTTCAGGAAGGAAATAACTCTACTAGCTGCACTAACCGAGGAACCTCTCCACTCCAGCCTAAGGAACTCAGGCATGGCCAAAGTAACCGACTTGGCATGGAAATCCAAGATGGCATGATGAGGAGATACCCAATCCATGACCAGGATAATCTCAAAATCAACCATATCATGCAATAGGAGGTCCGCTCTAGTCTCGAAGCCACAGAATGTTATCACGCAAGACCGATAAATCCGGTCTACCACTACAGAATCATCAACGGGAGTGGATACATATATAAGAGAACCCAAGGACTCACGAGGATCATCCAGAAAACAAGCAAACAAGGCTGACACATATGAATAAGTAGATCCTAGGTCAAATAGCACTGATGCCTCTCTACCACATACTGAAATAATCATGTGATCACGGCATCTGAGGCCACTGCATCTGCTCGGGCCGGAATAGCGTAGAAGCTGGCTGGAGTACCTGAAGACTGACCTCCGCTGGACTGAATAGGAGCTAGCTGAGCTCCCCCTTCCTGGCCTCCACCTCTGGGATGACCTCTACCAGCCTGCCCTCCACCTTTAGGTGGACGGGGCGTCGATGCTGAGAATGCGGGCTGATAACTCTGCTGAATAGCCTTGCCCCTAAGCCTGGGACAAGTCCTCCTCATATGGCCTGAATCCCCACACTCGTAACACCTCGCTGGAGGAATGGCCTGCTGCCCTGAAGATGAACCCTGAATAGCCGGGGGACGATGAGAACTCTCTAGCATGGCACTGAAGTAAGGACTAGGAGACCCCTGATGACCTGAATACCCACCGGAGGGACCCTGAATGGCTGGTGAGCGGTAAGCACTCTCCGACATGGCACTGAAATAAGGTCTCATCGGAGCACCACGAGGAGGTGGTGGAGGAGATGAATATGGAGGCCTGCTGGGCTGGCCTCTACCGAACTGACCTCTACCCTTGGCTGGGGCATCTCTGAAATCTCCAGAAAATCTAGCTCTCTTGTCCTGCTGACCCTGCTCTCTGCTCCTCGATCGGTAACCCTCAATCCAGCGAGTTATCTCGACCACAAGCTGATAAGGAGTACCCATCTCCACCTCTCGGGCCATGTTGGCCCTAATACCAGAGTGTAGCCCAGCTACAAACCTCCGCACTATCTCAGCATCAGTAGGAAGAATCATAAGGGCATGGCGTGACAACTCTGAAAACCTGGCCTCGTAGTCTATCACTGACATCTGCCCCTGCTCCAGCAGCTCAAACTAGTACCGCAACTCTTCCCTCTCGGAGGGTGAATATACATGTCCATGAACAACTGAGTGAACTGATCCCATGTGATAGAAGGGGAACATGCTGTCCTACCAAGGATAAATGACTGCCACCATCTGCGGACCCTGACCTTAAGCTGGAAGGTAGTGAAGTCGACTCCATGGGACTCCAAAATCCTCATGTTGTGTGGTCTGTCCCTGCACCTATCAATAAAGTCCTGGTCATCCTCGCCTTTCTCACCTCCGAAGACAAGAGGGTGCAATCGAGTCCATCTATCAAGTAGCTTCTGCGGATCACCGTCCGCAGCCGGTCTGAGCTCCGGTGCTGCTACTGTTGGTTGTGCTCCACCCACGTGTAGAGTACCCGGAGTTTGATCTACTGCTGGTGCATGACCTGTGACCTGGGTGGTAGGGGTTTGAACTCCCCTCCCGCCTGAGAAGTGGCAGGATCCGCTGGAAATAAACCAGCCTGGGTGATAGTGTCCATGAACCGCATCATACGACCCATGATCTCTGAAGCCTGGTGCAGTCATGAAATCTGCTGGGGCAGGATCTGCTAAGGGCACCTCATCCTGGTCCTCGATGATAGGATCCTCTAGGGGTGCTAATGGAGCAACTCTGGGATGCCCTCGTCTCCTACCTCGGGAAGCTTCCCTCCCCCGGCCTCTGCGACGGCCTCGGACGTTGGGGGGTAGCGACATCTCCCGGGTCTGGAATATCAGCTGCCCGAGTCCTCACCATCTGTGAGAGAATAGAAGAATGAGATTTAGTAAGACCATTAACTGCACGACACAATAAGAATAAAGAGAGGTTTCTTAACACCCTATAGCCTCCCGAAGATAAATACAGCCGTCTTTGTATCGATCCGCAAGACTCTACTAGGTTTGCCTGTGACTTGTGAGACCTACGTGAACCTAGAGCTCCGATACCATGTTGTCACGATCAAAATTCCAACTCAGGTCGTGATGGCGCGTAACACCGGAGTCGGGCAAGCCAACATCAGTTTACTAGCGAGATTTCTTTACTTATTTAAATATTTAAGTACTTGTCAAATTTAGATGTAGAAATCATTTAAAGAAAACGATCAAGTGAATGAAACGTTGTTAAATGAACTCAAAATATCGTTGCCATCATATGTGGTATATAAAAAATATTAGAAAACCCACTACGTGTACCAAGACCTAGTGTCACAAGTCCACAAGCGACTAGTGGAATATACAAAGTAGACAAAATAAATATACAACCGTCTGAAAGGACTAGACAGAAATATCAAAAGAAATAGCAGTAACTCCACAGTGCTATTGAGGAACGCCAGAGAGAGCAGCTCACCGTGTAGTCTAATCCAGAAAATACCCTCACGATCACGCTCTGGTATGATAACCATACGCACCAGCCTCAGAACCAGTACAATTAAGTACAAAAGAGTAGCATGAGTACATATAAACAAATATGTACCCAGTGAGTATCCCGTCTAAACTCGAAGAAGTAGTGACGAGAGGTAGACGTATTACTCACTAGGGTCATTAGCAATAATATAATTAAACAGGGTTTAATCAGGATTAGTAATTATGGAAATCAAGTAGACATGGAATATCAAGTATATGAGCTACCACCTACCTCGAGTGTCAAATAACAACATTAATAGAAGTCCAAAGTCCCCTTCCACATAGAACAATTCATTTGACAATATTAATAAGACTCTCAGTCAAATACATAGCATATAGTATGCCGAGGCGTACGGCCGAAGCGACGCAAAAATTAAATGTGCACTGCCGAAGTGTCGAACGGCTCGAACCATAGATGCATCTATTACCCCGCTCGCGAATCGATCGTGTGACGTAGTTGACATAATATAAGGCTACCCCGCTCACGAATCATACATGCGACATAGTTGCTCGTATACATACACAGAATTATCAGGAAACTCAAGACATATAGAGTTCACACTTGGAAACAGCAAGACTTAATGTAACCTTCCATTTTCTCATGCTAGTTTCAAGGATAATAATCAACTAGGAATACATGCAGGGATACAAGTAAGGCATATAAGCATGCTTGTGAGTCCTAAAGACTACCCTACATAACATAGTAGTAGCTACGCACGAACTCTCGTTACCTTGTACGTGCGTAGCCCCCGCAGATAAGGACAATTCAATCATTTATAATTACCTAGGGGGACAATTCCCTCTTACAAGGTTAGAAAGGAGACTCACCTCGCGTAGAACCTACTTCCTGGGTCAAGAACGCGCCCGAAACTCCAAACTCTACACCCGAGGACTCGAAACTAGTCAATATTATATAAATACGTCAATATACACTCAAAAGTATGAAATTCTCTTACTAGCTTAGCTAATTCATCTTTCTTGAAGAAATCCCTAAATACACCCCCCGGGCCCACATGCTCGGATTCCAGAAATTTTTGAAGAAAACACTTACCCATAGACTAAGGATCATAAATATATAATTTTTACATGATTTCATGGTAAGAAAAGTGGTGAAATTCCCTAAAGTTCATCAACCATAGGTTTTCACCCTAACCCATTTGACTTCTACTAATTAGGTGTTAATCTACCTAAGATTTAGTGTAATAATATAACATTTAAATGGAAGTTACTTACCTCTTAGTAGCTAGGCCGAATACCCTCTTGAAAGCTCTCAAAATTGCAAATGGAGGAGAAGAAAAATGGTGAAAAATGGTGAAAAATGGTTAAGTCCCGAATTAAAAGGGCTCACTGCCTTCAGTGACCTCGTACCTGCGGCTCGAGGACCGCACCTACGGTCCCGCACCTACGGTCCCGCACCTGCGAGTCATTGGTCGCACCTGCGGATTTTTGGCAAGGAACCTGGGGGTCGCACCGGCGGTAGGAATTCCACACCAGCGGATCCGCTCCTGCGGAGAAGGGTCCGCACCTGCGAAGGTAGGACCTTCCTGGGAGTTGCACCTGCGAGGCCTCGACCGTAGGAGTGGTCTCGCACCTGTGATCTGGGCAACCGCACCTGCGGTCACACCAGACCTGGTGCACTAGCAGCTGAAACTGCTGGTTTTTTTGGTCCGTTTGGTGTCCAGGAGGCACCTGGGACCACCCCATCGCCCGTGAAATTATACCAACAAGTCCTAAATCATATTACAGACTTGCTCGAGCCTTCGGAACACCCAAAACAAAACTAAAACTCGAAATCACTCCTCAAAACCCCCTAGAATCAAACTTAAGAATTTTCAAGTTCTTGAATTCGGTTTCAATGCGCCGAACTGACCTATACTACTCGGAATTAAACCAAATTTTGCAAGCAAGTCATAAATGACATAACATAACTATTCCCGGTATCGGAATTCCGTTCGGACCTCGATAACTCAAAAACACGTTCCAAACCAAATTATGAACTTAAGGAAACTCTATTTTCGCTATTTGGCGTCGAAATGCTCCCGAGTCATCCAAAACCCATTCCGGACATACGCACAAGTCCGAAATCATCATACCAGGCAACTGGAATTGGCGAAACTCGATTCCGAGGTAGTTTACTCCGAATGTTGACCGAAGTCAAACTTGTCCTTAAAAGCCAAATCCTAAGGAACCAAGTGATCCTATATTACCCTATACACTTCCGAATCCCGAACCACCCGTCCCCCCAAGTCATGAATCACTGAAAGACGCTACGGGAAGTCTTATTTAGGGCAACGGGGTCAGAATACGCAAAACGACCGGTCGGGTCATTACATATACTTACTCAGACAGTAGGACAGACTTTTCATTCTTTTGATATTATTCTATTAGATGCCTGTAAACTTGTGACACTAGTTCCTGGGAATCATACGCTAGTAGACTTTATTTTGGGATGTAATCGTTAATTATGACTTCGTGATTATTTATTTTGCATAAGATTTGCCTAAGTTATCCGTTCTACTTAATGTCTCAAAACTAAGTTAAGTAAGTGTTAGAAAATGCTTTTGATAAACTACCTGAAATCACTAGTAGATAATGGTTGGCTTGCCTGACAGCGGTGTTGGGCGCCATCGCGGTCTGAGTTAGGATTTGGGTCGTGACACTAAAATTTTTCCATTAAGATATCAATTTTTTACCGTTTAAAAAAAATTATGTTGGATACAATTATCATTTAATTATTTTTATAATATTTAGAATTTTAAAATCAAAAATAAGTTTTTTTTTTTTTGTATATTTCTTGATTTGAATTATGTAGGAAATCCTAATATATAGGACTTGTAAATCAATTAAAAATTTATCTTATACAAATTTTTTTTCCTGTTGAACTATATAACATAACTATCTTTGTATTAGTTTTCCTAATATTTATAACTTTTGAAATCAAATTTGACCAAGCAGAGTCAAAAAAGATTTTGTTCACCTGGGTTTTCGTAAAAGATTTAACCACTGCAATATGTACCACACAAGAAGTATATAATGTTTAATTTGTAACAGATTCTAGCGGATGGATAGAAGGTTTTGCTTTAAAAGTTGTAATTTTAATAGGAATTGCAATTATTACATCAAAATTTGTATAAACTATCACTTGATAGCATGTGATGATTTACATTATTTAACATCATTGTAAACTTTACATGTGAAAATTACCTTTTCTAACTATTTTGAATTATATTTCAATACTTACAGTAGTATTGTAATAATAATAATAATAATAATTGTATGAATTATGTTAATTCTACTGGTTTTATAACATGATCCAGTGTATAGAAAAGGTCAACAGAACAAACCAAAGGAGGAAACTACAAAAGTGTTATGAAGGGGAATAACACAATACTTGGTAATGGATAGTGGTTTCCCACTTTACCAATACTAGTAGACGTACCCGCGCGATGTACGGTCAATATAAAAAAATATTACTTAAATTAAACTATGAACGGATTTGTTTGAACAAATTAGATCGTATTGCTTTAATAAATTTCAATTGTCATCTTATTTGTCAATGTGATATACCAATAATATATCACCATTAAATTAAAGGGACTTATGCAGTCATTGAATAACTTTTTTGTTCTATATTTTTCTTTATTCTATTATACAATATTTAGTATTTTTACATTGTTAATAAAAAATTTCATTAGCATATTACTTTATTTAATTTTTCTACTCTCTTTCTTTTTGTAATATAAGAGAAGATATATATATATATATATATATATATATTGTCAATCTTGAAATATTTTTAATTTTATTCTGTTGCTGTCAATAATATTATCTGAACTTTAATGAATAAAATTCTATTAAATAAAAAGGGACTTATATAGTCATCGAATAATTTTTTTTTGTTATTTATTTTTTATATTATATTATCCAGTATTTAATATAATTGTGTTGTTAATAAAAATTTTATTATCGTATTAATTTATTTAATATTTTGTCTACCACTTTCCTTTTGTAATATAATAGAACATATATATTTTATTACTCTTAAAATATTTTTTTTTATTTTAAATCTTATCCTATTGTTCTAAATAATATTATCTATATTTTAATGAATAAAATCTCTATTAAATTAAAGAGAGTTGTGTAGTCATTGAATAACTTTTTTTGTTGTATACTTTTCTTTATTATATTATCAAATATTTAATATTATTGCATTGTTAATAGAAACTTTTATTAGCAAATTACTTTTTTAAATATTTTTGTCTACTACTTTCTTTTTATAATATAATAGAAGATATATATTTTATTACTCTTAAAAAAACTTTTTATTTTAAATTTTATCCTATCGTTCTCAATATATTAACTGATATTAATGNCTTTTTTAAATATTTTTGTCTACTACTTTTTTTTTTATAATATAATAGAAGATATATATTTTATTACTCTTAAAAAAACTTTTTATTTTAAATTTTATCCTATTGTTCTCAATATATTAACTGATATTAATGAATAAAATCTCTATTAAATTAATGAGACTTATATATACATGAAATAACTTTTTTGTGCTGTATTTTGCTTTTTGATATTGTTGCATTATTAATAAAAACTTTTATTAGCATATATTTCCTCCTATATGTTTCACGGAAATCGACAATAAAGAAATAGTTAGTTTTACTACAAAGTATAGTTCTTATTTGTGAATTACTTACTGATCATCTTCAAGTTCAATATTTATAAAGACATTTTTGTTGTCTCATTGCTTGTAGGTCTGAATAGCTTCATAGGTCACAACCTGACCAACGACATCTACAAATATTAAAGATAATCAAAGAATTATAATAAACGTAGTATTAGAATTAAATGGAAAAGAAGAATTACTGAATAATTCCGCATCATCGACATCATATTATTTCGTGAATTTGTCAAAAGGATGCAAGTTAAAGATATCCATATGAAATGTAGGATCAGTAGTTTCCCCAACCATTATCCTCTGTGTAAATGTTCGCCTCAAATTGTGTGTTATAGTCTTTAATTTCAAATTATTTGGTCTGACAACAAAGTAGGGCATGCGATATAAGTCGAGTTCCTGTATCTTATTCCTAAAGAACTTAATAACATACTTTCCAATTGAGACATGTATCCGATCACCCTGAAAAATCATATTAATTGTTAGGATGTTTAGATTGGTATAAGTTGTTAATGCTGGAAATTAGTAAACAATTGTCAATAAACATTGTCAAGTTTTTAGTCAGAATGTGCATATTTTTAGAATTTGCAGTAGCTATAGATATTATACAATTCTCAACAAACATTGTAACTTCCTTTGGCAGAATATATGCATATTATTTTGATCCCAAGATACGCTTGGCTCTATTTATATAGCCTGAATTTTGTAACAGCTGAATTACCATTCAAGCATCCAGCACCTATTTGAACTGAATATTCGTAAATTTTTCTTTTAACTTTATATTTGGTCATTTTTGTACTTTATTGCAACAAAGTCACATAGATACCGTTGAATGAAAAAATTAATCAACCTTACGTAAGTATCATAAAAGTTATTGAACTAAATTTTGTAACAAAACACTGACACAATATCCCTAAAGTAGTAGAGAAAATCAATAGGAGGAAACGAATGAGACACTTTTCACGATTCCTAGTTAAAGATGGGTGATTTGAATTTTTTGTTACAAAAAAACTATTTAGTGAATTTTGTGATATTCAGGCAAACTTATTATTATTTTCGATCGAAAAAGTAATTTTTTAACTTTAGTATAACAAAATAAAAATTAAAGGATCATCCATAAAATTTATGCGTATTTATGTGTTACCATAGCAGAAGAGAAGAGGAAGAAAAAGTGAAAGCAATTATAAATATGTTATCTTTGCATCTTGTAATACCAACTCTATCGAATAAGGTATTTCATGCTTGTAGCGATCCGGGATTTCCCATATTCGAACTACTCTATCTGATGTCAAGAAGTTTTGTAGTCATATTTACAAATGTGATGACCCAAGAGGTCATCTTGTATAGTTTAGCAAAAAATACTGTGTTCCGAGGCCCTGAAAGCCTTTGTTAATCTCACCTCGATATGCGTGCAATGCCCGAGCGCATAGCCGGGAAGTATTTATGTGGAAATATATTGAACAGTTAAACTTATGATAATTAATAGAATAAAGTTGACTTTGGTCAACAATTTTGGTAAACGGACCCTGACTCGTGATCTGACGGTCCCGAAGGGTCTGTAAGAAAATATGGGAACTGGGCGTATGCTCGGAATCAAATTTTGAGGTCCCAAGCCCGAGAAATGAAGTTTTAAAGAAAATTATTTTCTGTAAATAAGAAAGATTTTTGAAAATGAACTTTGATGTGAAATCTGTGTTACCGGGCCCGAATTATGGTTCTGAAGCCCGAAACAAGTTCGATATGTGTTATGTGAGTTATCTGTAAAATTTAGAAAAAAACGGACTTGGTTTGACGTGTTTCTGATCAAAATCAGCATAATTGAGCCTTATGAAGTTTTAAGAAAATTCTATGAGTTTTGAGGTTTAATTCATTGATTTTGATGATATTTTGGTGATTTCAATGCTTGAATAAGTCCTTAGGATTATTTGGGAGTCGTGTGTGTTGTTGGTTTTGAGACTGGAGAGCTCGGGTGAGTTTCGGGTAGTTAACGGGGTGTAAAAGACATAGAATTTCTGGTGTACAAGTCCATATCTGGTGTCTGGTGTTGTTCAGTGCGATCGCATGCCTAGCTCCGCGATCACATAGTGTGATTGAGAGGGGAGGGTTCTTTGACTGTATGCGATTGCATAGTTGCTTCCGCGATCGCGTAGAGTATAAGCGGTTTGGGGTGGGGGCTAGTAGCATCTCTCTGCGATCACACCATAACCTCCGCGATCGCAGACGTATGGGTCAGGTTCTTCTGCGATCGCAGCCTTCCGTCTGCGGTCGCATAGTAGGAATTTCTATATCTCTGCGATCACAGCCCTTCTTCCGCGATCGCAGAGAACAATATCCCCCAGTTATTTTCTTAAGTCAAAAATAGAACATTATTTCGGGATTTCCACTTCTTCATCAATTCCTTCTTCTCCAAAACCCCATTGAAGACCTCCAAGCTATTTTCTCCTCCATAGCTATTTGGGTAAGTGTTCCTAACACTAATTTCTTCCACTTTCCTTCCCTAATCACTAGAATCTAGGCCTAAAATCCTAAAATCAAAGTAGAAAGTAGGTATTTTTGGTAGAGGAAGGGATTTGGAAATTTTGGGTAATTCAACCTCAATTTGGGGTCGGATTTCAAAAAAAATTATATATTTGAACCCGTGGGGTATGGGTGATCGGTTTTTGGTCCGAGTCTCGTGTTTAGACCAAGCGGGTCCTGGGTCAAATTTTTGTATTTTTGGAAGAATGATGGGAAATGCATATTTAGGCTTTGGGGTTGAATTATTGAGTCATTATTGATATTTTATAGTCGATTATGTCTAGATACTATTGTTTCGGAGTTGGATTCGAGAGGGAAAGCAGTGCTAGAGGCTTGATTTGGATTCTTGGAATCGAGGTAAGTGTTTGGCCTAACCCTAGCCTGAGGGAATAGGTGTTGAGTCATATGTGCTACGTGTTATTATCATGGTCAATGTATAGGTGAGGTGACGAGTACCTATACCTTGTTATCAAGCATGCCCGTGAGTCATATCTTATGGTATATGTGTTTTCTTCGATATCCACTGTATTTATGAGGTAGCTTCTTTTTTGGAGATTATTCAGTTGTTGGAAATACTGAGTTGTGAACACTGTTTATTAGTTGTTCGGTTGAGGATTATTTTTGCTATGTTGTACGTTTATTGAGATTGGTTATAGCTTGGTCCCTTGCCAGGACGGTGATATTTCTATTATTGTTCCCTTGCCGGGATGCTGTAAATTATGTTTTGTATTGTGGTTCTTCCTTGCCAAATTATTGTTCTGATTATTGTTGGGTATGGAAGAGTGTAATGCACGAAGGGTGAAGCCATGCTATTATTCATATTAAAAGCACGAAGGTTAATGCCGTGCCGATATAGTGAGGTAAAAGAACGAAGGGTGATGTCGTGGCATTGTTTATATTAAAAGCACGAAGGTTAATGCCATGCCGATATTGTGAGGTAAAAGCACGAAGGGTGATGTCAGGAACTTGTCTTAGTGAGATTACTAAAGCACGAAGAGTAATGTCGTGCACTTGTTTTGGTGAGAATGAGAGTAAAGCACGAAGGATGATGCCGTGCACTTGTTTTGGTGAGAATGAGAGTAAAACACGAAGGGTGATGGCGTGAACTTGTTTTGGTGAGAATGAGAGTAAAGCATGAAGGGTGGTGTCGTGCACTTGTTTATTCCCTGTTGTTATTATGATACTAGACGGTTTCCATGTTCTGTTACTCAATAAGTGTTTTTCCCCTTTGTACTCTGGCATGTTCTTCCCGTATTTTGTACTTAACTGTTTACTTCTTGCCGTTATTTCTACTATATATTATTGAATTGCGCAGGTGGTTATTATTTCTCGTGTCCTAGCCTCGTCACTACTTCGCCGAGGTTAGGCTCGGCACTTACTCAGTACATAGGGTCGGTTGTACTGATACTACACCTACACTTCTTTATGTTGTGCAGATTAAGGTACCGGACCCGGTGGACAGTTATCGAGGGAGTGTCCTTCAGTCCACAGGCGAAACTGAGGTAGTCCTGCAGGCGTCCGCAGGACTTGGAGTCACCTCCTACCTCATTCCTCTTTATTTCTGTCTTCTATTGTACTTTCGAGACAGTTGTATTGTTTTGTTCAGACTTTGTTTTTAGTAAAAATCTTAGAATGTTCGTGATTTTTTGACACCAGTCTTGGGGGATGTTTAAGGAAATTTTTGTACGAATTATTATTTAAGATGTTGAATTTCTTACCTTCCACTTTCTCATATCTAATCGTTCCTATATGTCTCTTTTTAAAATGCTAAACAGTAAAGGAATAAATCGGATTTACTAGTAATGCTGGCTTGTTTAGCGAGTTCAATGTTAGACGTCATCACGGCCTGAAGGTGGGATTTCGGGTCGTGACAAGTTGGTATCAGAGCTCTAGGTTGCTTAGGTCTCACAATTCACGGACAAACTTGTAGAGTCTGAGGGATCGGTATGGAGACGTCTGTACTTATGCCCCCGATGCTGCAAGGTTAGGAATAACTTCACAATTCTTCTTCTCTGTCGTGCGGTTTTAATTATAAATGCTAACTAATTTTCTATTCTATTCTCTCATCGATGGCGAGAACGCGTGCTTCCTCATCTACTGATCAGCAGCCCGATCCTCCTGTTGCAGCTCTTCCGAGGGGCCGAGGCCGTGTTAGAGGCCTAGGCAGAGCCAGGGCTCAGCCCAGAGCAGCTAGCTCCTCAGTTCCAGACTCCAGCACCTCAGGAAACTGGAGCAACTTAGCCGGATTTTGTGGCACATGCAGTTGAGGGGGCAGCCATGTCTGCCGATGCTTTGTGGAGGTTGGATCGGTTCACCAACCTATTTTCTACTACATTTACTGGTGCATCATCAGAGGATCCCCAGGATTTCTTGGACAGTTGCTATGAGGTTCTTCGGAACATTGGCATTGTGGAGTCCAATGGAGTTAATTTTGCTACATTCTGTCTTTCTGGTACCGCTAAGACTTGGTGGAGAGACTATTGGTTGACCAGGCCAGCTGGGTCTGCACCATTGACTTGGGCTCAGTTCTCCGAGTTGTTCATGGAGAAGTTTCTACCAGTTACTCAGAGGGAGGGTCTTCGGAGGCAGTTTGAGCGCCTCCTGCAGGGATCTATGACTGTTACACAGTATGAGACCAGGTTCATTACTTTGGCCCGACATGCTATCATGATACTCCCCACTGATCGTGAGAGGGTGAGGAGGTTTATTGAGGGTCTAGCTCGGCCTATTAGACTCCATATGGACAGAGAGGCAGGTACTGATATTTCATTCCAAGAGGCGGCCAATCTAGCCAGGTGTATTGAGATGGTCTTATCACAGGGCAGCGGTCAGGGGTCTGACAAGAGACCTCGCTATTCCGGTCAGTTCAGTGGTGCCTCACATGGAGGAAGAGATTCTTTTGGCAGAGGTCATCCTCCTAGGCCATTACAGTTGGCGCTTCAGGTATCCCGCAGTGCACCATCATCCCCTGTCAGTGCACCACCGCTTCAGAGCTTACAGGGTGGTTATTCTGGTCGACAGGGACAGTTTCAGGGCCAGCAGCCTTAGCAGCAGAGGGCTTGTTAATCTTGTGGTGATCCAGGGCACATTGCTAGGTATTTCCCCTGAGCTTCTTGTAGTTCTCAGCATCAGGACTCTCGTGCTATGATTCCCGCACCAGGTGCACCCCCACACACTCAGCCAGCTAGGGGTGGAGGTCGAGGTGCCAGAGGTGGAGGTCAGACTCATAGAGGTGGAGGACAGGCCACGAGAGGTAGAGGTCAGCCCGCAGTAGGTCGACCCAGAGATGTTCAGATTGTAGGGGCTCAGCCCTGGTGCTATGCTTTTCCTACCAGGCCTGATGCTGAGACTTCTGATGTAGTGATCCGGGTTCTACATTCTCCCATGTGTGTTCATATTTTTCCCCTTATTTGAGTATGCCTCGTGATTCCTTGAGTACTGCTGTGCATATGTCTACACCGGTAGGTGATTCTATAGTGGTAGATCGAGTCTATCGTGCTTGCTTAGTAGTCATTGGTGTTCTGGAGACTCAGGTTGATCTTTTTCTTCTGGATATGGCTGACTTTGATGTTATATTGGGGATGGATTGGTTATCCCCCTATCATGCTATTCTGGAATGTCATGCCAAGACAGTGACCTTGGCTTTTCCAGGGGTGCCTTGTTTGTCAAGAAGAAAGATGGCTCGATGAGGATATGTATCGACTACCGGCGGTTGAATAAGGTTACTATTAAGAACAAGTATCCATTGCCGATAATTGATGATTTATTCGACTAGCTTCAGGGTGCTTCAGTGTTTTCCAAGATTGACTTGAGATCTGGTTACCATCAGCTGTGGATTAGGGCATCCATGTCCCTAATAAAGCTTTTCGCACTCGTTATGGGCATTATGAGTTCTTGGTGATGTCATTTGGGATGACGAATGCCCCTGCTACTTTAATGGAGTTGATGCACCGAGTGTTCGGGCCCTATTCGGACTCATTTGTGATTGTTTTCATTGATGATATATTGATATACTCTCGTAGCCAAGAGGAGCATGAGCAACACCTTAGAGTCGTCCTCCAGATTCTGAGGGATAGTCAGCTGTATGCCAAATTCTTCAAGTGTGAGTTTTGGTTGAGTTCAGTTGCATTTCTAGGCCATATGGTATCGTCAAAGGGTTTTTAGGTAGATCCCAAGAAGGTTTCAGCAGTCAGAGATTGGCATAGACCCTCGTCAGCTACAGAGATCCGGAGTTTCTTGGGCTTAGCAAGTTATTATCACCGGTTTGTGGAGGGCTTTTCATCCATTGCAGCCCCGATGACCAGGTTGACTCAGAAGAGTACTCAATTCAGGTGGTCTGATGAGTGTAAGGCAAGCTTTCAGAATCTCAAGACAGCCTTGACCACAGCACCAGTGTTATTTTTTCCCACAGGTTCAGGATCGTATACCGTGTATTGTATTGCTTCACGGGTTGGGCTTGGTACAGTGTTGATGCAGAATGGAAAGGTTATAGCCTATGCTTCTCGTCAGTTGAAGGTCCATGAGAAGATCTATCCAGATCATGACTTGGATTTAGCAGCTATTGTGCATGGATTGAAGATTTGGAGGCATTATTTGTATGGTGTGCCATGTGAGGTGTTCATAGATCATAAAAGCTTACAGTATCTGTTTAAACAGAAGGAGTTGAACATGAGGCAGAGGAGATGGTTAGAGTTGCTGAAGGATTATGATATTACCATTCTTTATCATCCGGGGAAGGCCAATGTGGTGGCTGATGATTTGAGCCGGAAGTCAGCCAGTATGGGTAGTCTAGCCTATTTATCAGTCGGAGAGCGATCTCTTGCTTTGGATGTTCACGCTTTAGCCAACCGATTTGTGAGATTGGAGGTTTCTGAGGCTGGCAGTGTTTTGGCCCATACCGTAGCCCGTTCTTCGTTGTACGATCGTATTCGGGCCAGGTAGTATGATGATCGCCATTTATGTATTCTTAGAGATAGAATCAGGCACGGAGATGCCAAGCAGTTTACGGTTGATGTTGAGAGAGTTTTGAGGATGCAAGGACGGATTTGTGTACATGATGTGGATGGTATTCGTGAGTTGATACTTCAAGAGGCCCATAGTTCCCGATATTCTATTCATCCGGGCGCCGCAAAGATGTATCAGGACTTGCGGCAGCACTATTGGTGGCGAAGGATAAAGAACGATATTATAGCTTATGTAGCTCGGTGTTTGAACTGTCAGCAGGTTAAGTACGAGCACCAGAGGCCTGGTGCTTTGATGCAGCAGATTCAGCTTCCCGAGTGGGAGTAGGAGCGCATCACGATGGACTTTGTAGTTGGACTCTCACGAACTCAGAGGATGTTTGATGCAGTATGGGTCGTTGTGGATAGGCTGACCAAGTCAGCGCACTTCATTCCAGTATCAGTTTCGTATTCAGCAGAGAAGTTGGCAAGGATCTATATGAGAGAGATTGTTAGACTGCATGGTGTGCCCATATCCATTATATCAGACCGAGGTACTCAGTTTACCTCCCATTTCTGGAGAGTATTTCAGCGNATTAGTTTACCTCCCATTTCTGGAGAGTATTTCAGCGAGAGTTGGGCACATAGATCGATTTGAGCATAGCATTTCATCCTCAGACGGACGGGCAGTCCGAGCATACTATTCAGATTTTGGAGGATATGTTGCGAGCTTGTGTTATTGACTTTGGAGGTTTATGGGACCAGTTCTTGCCTTTAGCCGAGTTTGTCTACAACAACAGCTATCAGTCGAGCATTTAGATGGTTCCGTATGAGGCGTTTTATGGTAGACGATGTCGGTCTCCAGTCGGATGGTTTGAGCCAGGAGAGGCTACATTACTGGGTTCTGAGTTAGTCCAAGATGCCTTGGACAAGGTAAAGATCATTCAGGATAGACTTCGTACAACTCAGTCCGGCCAGAAGAGTTATGTGGATCGCAGAGTTTGAGATTTGGCATTTATGATGGGCGACCGAGTATTTCTTCGGGTGTCGCCCATGAAGGGTGTGATGAGATTCGGAAATAAGGGCAAGTTTAGCCCTAGGTACATTGGTCAATTTGAGATTCTGTACAAGGTAGGAGAGGTGGCCTATAGAATTGCCTTGCCACCTAGGTTGTCAGTCGTGCATCCGATATTTCACGTGTCTATTCCCCGGAGGTATATTGCGGACCCATCTCATGTACTTGACTTTAGTGGTGTCCAGTTGGACAAGGATTTGTCTTATGAGGAGCAGCCGGTAGCCATATTAGACCGGCAGGTGCGACAGTTGAGATCGAAGAGATATCCTTTGGTTCGTGTTCAATGGAGGGGTCAGCATGTTGAGGCAGCTACTTGGGAGTCCGAGCCCGATATGCGGAGCCGATATCCCCACCTTTTCTCCGATTCAAGTACTTTTCTATGTCCGTTCGAGGACGAACGATTGTTTTAGAGGTTGGGATTGTGATGACCCAAAAGGTCATCTTGTGTAGTTTAGCAAAAAAAACTGTGTTCCGAGGCCTTGAAAGCCTCCGTTAATCATACCTCGATGTGCGTGCACAGCCCGAGCGTGTAGCCAGGAAGTCTTTATGTGGAAATGTATTGAACAGTTGAATTTATGATAATTAATAGAATAAAGTTGACTTTGGTCAACATTTTTGGTAAATGGACCCGGACCCGTGATATGACGGTCCCGGAGGGTCTGTAGGAAAATATGGGACCTCAGCGTGTGCCCGGAATCAAATTCTGAGGTCCTAAGCCCGAGAAATGAATTTTAAAAAAATTGTTTTATCAAAATAAGAAAGACTTTTAAAAATGAACTTTGATGTGAAATTTGTGTTACCGGGCCTGTATTATGGTTCCGAAGCCCGGTACAGGTTCGATATGTGTTATGTGAGTTATTTGTAAAATTTGGAAAGCAACGGACTTGGTTTGACGTGTTTCGGATCAAAATCAGAATAATTGAGCCTTGTGAAGTTTTAAGAAAATTCTATGAGTTTTGAGGTTTAATTCATTGATTTCGATGATATTTTGGTGATTTCAATGCTTGAATAAGTCCGTAGGATCATTTGGGAGTCGTGTGTGTTTTTGGTTTTGAGACCCGAGAGCTCGGGTGAGTTTCGGGTAGTTAACGGGGTGTAAAAAACTTAGAATTTCTGGTGTAAAAGTCCATATCTAGTGTCTAGTGTTGTTCAGTGCGATCGCAGCCCTAGCTCCTCGATCACATAGTGTGATTGAGAGGGGAGCGTTCTGTGACTCTATGTGATCACATAGTTGCTTCTACGATCGCATAGAGTATAGGCGGTCTGGGGTGGGCCTGGTAGCATCTCTCTGCGATCGCACCATAACCTCCGCGATCGCAGGCGTATGGGTCAGGTTCTTCTGTGATCCTAGCCTTCCATCTGCGGTCGCATAGTAGGAATTTCTATAGCTCTGCGATCGCAACCCTTCTTCCGCAATCGTAGAGAACAAAATCGCCCGGTTATTTTCTTAAGTCAAAAACATAATGTTATTTCGGGATTTCCACTTCTTCATCAATTCCTTCTTCTCCAAAACACCATTGAAGACCTCCAACCAATTTTCTCCTCCATAGCCATTTGGGTAAGTGATCCTAACACCAATTTCTTCCACTTTCCTTCCCTAATCACTAGAATCTAGGCCTAAAATCCTAAAATCAAAGTAGAAAGTAGGAATTTGGGGTAGAGTTAGGGCTTTGGGAATTTTGGGTATTCAACCTCAATTTGGAGTCGGATTTCAAAAAAAATTATATATTTGAACTCGTGGGTGTATTGTTGATAGGTTCTGGTCCGAGCCTCGTGTTTGGACCAAGCGGGCCCGGGGTCGAATTTTCGTATTTTTGAAAGAATGATGGGAAATGCATATTTAGGCTTTGGGGTTGAATTATTGAGTCATTATTGATATTGTTGAGTCGATTAGGTCTAGATACTAGCGTTTCGGAGTTGGATTTGAGAGGGAAAGCAGTGCTAGAGGCTTGATTTGGATTCTTGGAATCGAGGTAAGTGTTTGGCCTAAACCTAGCGTGAGGGAATAGGTGTTGAGTCATATGTGTTACGTATTATTATCATGTTCAATATATAAGTGAGGTGATGAGTAGCTACAACTTTTTATCAAGCATGCCCGTGAGTCATATCTTATGGTATATGTGTTTTCTTCGATATCCACTGTATTTATGAGGTAGCTTCTATTTTGAAGATTATTCAGTTGTTGGAAATACTCAGTTGTGAACACTATTTATTAGTTGTTCGTTGAGGATTATTTTGGTTATGTTGTACGTTTAGTGAGATTGGTTATAGCTGGGTCCCTTGCCAGGACGGTGATATTTCTGCTATTGTTCCCTTGCCGGGATGTTGTAAATTATGTTTTGTATTGTGGTTCTTCCTTGCCAAATTGTTGTTCTGATTATTGTTGGGTAAGGAAGAGTGTAATGCACGAAGGGTGATGCCATGCCATTATTCATATTAAAAGCACGATGTTAATGTCGTGCCGATATAGTGAGGTAAAAGCACAGAGGGTGATGCCGTGCCATTGTTTATATGAAAAGCACGAAGGTTAATGCCGTGCCGATATTGTGAGGTAAAAGCACGAAGGGTGATGTCGTGCACTTTTCTTAGTAAGAATGAGATTAAAGCACGAAGAGTGATGCTGTGCACTTCTTTTGGTGAGAATGAGAGTAAAGCACGAAGGGTGATGGCGTGCACTTGTTTTGATGAGAATGAGAGTAAAACACGATGGGTGGTGTCGTGCACTTGTTTATTCCCTGTTGTTATTCTGATACTAGATGGTTGCCATGTTATGTTACTCAATATTGTTTTTCCCCTTTGTACCCTAGCATGTTCTCCCCGTATTTTGTACTTAATTGTTTACTTCCTTCCGTTATTTCTATTATATATTATTGAATTGCACAGGTGGTTATTATTTGTCGTGTCCTAGCCTCGTCACTACTTCGCCGAGGTTAGGCTCAGCACTTACTCAGTACATAGGGTCGGTTGTACTGATGCTACACATACACTTCTTTATGTTGTGCAGATTACGGTACCGGACCCGATGGACAGTGATCGAGGGAGTGTCCTTCAGTCCACAGGCGACACTGAGGTAGTCTTGCAGGCGTCCGCAGGACTTGGCATCACCTCCTACCTCATTCCTCTTTATTTCTGCCTTCTCTTGTACTTCCGAGACAGTTGTATTATTTTGTTCAGACTTTGTTTTTAGTAAAAATCTTAGACTGTTTGTGAATTTGTGACACCAGTCTTGGGGGATGTTTAAGGAAATGTTTTTACGAATTATTATTTAAGATATTGAATTTCTTACCTTCCGCTTTCTCATATCTGATCGTTCCTATATGTCTCTTTTAAAAATTCTAAATAGTAGTATATAAGTTCAACTGCATTAGCATATATTTAATTTCTATTTTAAATTATTTTTGAGCCTCCAAATTAGTTGGAGGTTTGTCCTAAAATTGGACACATGTTTAATTTATGTTTTGTTACTTGGCACAATTATATGCTTTGCTTCTCCTATTATATATAGATAGATTTGTCAAAATAAATTATTTTTCATGTGAGCATAGAATCTATAGCACAATTAAACATTGAATTCAGAAGAAAAGAATAATTAAAGAAAGTATTAATAACTTCTTGTCAACCTACTGAATTTTATCTTATCAACATAGCCTTTAGCAAAATCAAACTTTGGAATAAAAGCTAAAAGTTTAAAGATTGTAATACAACAAAAACTTCCTGAAAGTAGCAAGAAATTACTTTACATAGATGTTAGATGAAGCACACAAATATAGAGGAAGCACAGTGTCTCGACCCAAAATCCATAAGGTCGTGATGGCGCTGGACACCATTGTCAGGAAAGTTGTTCATTTAAATAGTTAAGTTAAATTTCCTGTTGTAGCATTTTTGAATTTCATTATCTTTCACTTTATTATATAATAACTGAAAAAAAATTTCCATTAAGTAAATACGACAGGTAACAATTTTGACGTTATTGCAGTAAATCCCAAATACTTCCCAGAACCCGGTGTCACAAGTGCATGAACAATTTCTAAAAGTTTATACAATCAAAGCTTGTTAGAGATACAAATTGGACAATGAAATTAAAATAAAACGAATACAATACGAGGGAGACTCTGTCAGTTGCGGATCGCCTCCAGATGATGCAGCTCGCCTATGTCTCCAAACCAACCATGTCGCTCTGAAAGTAGCTGTGCAATAAAAATACACAACAAGTGTAGCATGAGTACGAAAATAGCGTGTACTCAGTAAGTCACCGCCTAACCTCATAAATGTAGTGACGAGAGATCCAATTAGACACTTGCTAGAGGTCGATTTAATATATTCAAGTGTGACACTAAGCATGATTATCATAGGCAATTTAAAAACAGGAATAAATAATATCAACTCCTTCCACATTTAACACTTTAAATCTTTGTCATATTAATAACAATTAACTAGCATGAGTGATTTAATCAAATAACAAATAATCAACGGGAAGGAACAACTTCTTCAAAAAAATTTTAATAACTTTAAATCTCTGTCATTTCAGTTGACAACTTAAAATTCCAGGCCAGCAATCATGCAAAAATCACGGCAAATACGCATTAAATATCATGCGCAAGCAATGCCGAGGCTCAAACGGCGCAGACCAACAATAATAAACTGTGAACTACCGAAGGGTCGAACTGCTCGAACCATAGATGCATCTATTTTCCCCCGCTCGCGAATCGATCATGCGACGCGGTCAACATAAAAATAATAAGGCTAGCCTGCTCGCGAATTATACCTGCGACTCAGGTGCTCATATGTACACATATTAACATAATAAATCCACATTTAAAAAAAAAGGATGTTTTCCAGGAAAGTGGTAAAATTCTTCTTAAAGGAACATGAAAAATAGCTTTTAAATCTTTGTTTTAAAACTCATTTGTCAAGTTTAATAATATTCAATAATATAACCTTATTAGGTATACGATTATCCACGGAGGAATCAATTCTGTTTCTAAATAATTATGAAAGGTATAATCTAGTCTTCTTAAAAAATCAATTACCGATTCAATAGCATTTACAGCCTAAAATTTGTGGCAGGATCACATGTACAACACATAAGGCATGCTAGTGGGTCCTAGTCTATCCGGACATGGCATAATAGTAGCTACGCACGGACTCCCATCACCTTGTGCGTACATAGCCCCTGAAGATAATAGGACATACTTAATTAGTTCACCTAAGGGGACATTCCCCCTCACAAAGTTAGAAAGGAGACTTACCTCGCTCCGAAATGCCATAAACGACTTCCAAGCCCTTCCGATGACTTCAATGGACGCACAACGCCCCAAATCTATCCAAATAACGACAAACCATTGAATATATACTCCAATATTGGTAACAATTTAAATTATATAATTTTCCAACCTGCTCAGTGAATTGACCAAAATGCCCTCGGGCCCACGTGCCCGGAATCCAAAATTTTTCGAAGATATATTCTACCCATAGCTTTACTAGGTCAAGTATACAATCTACTCTAAATTCCATGCTCAAATTCGTGGTTAAAATCCAAATATAAATTTTCTAGGTTTCTTCAAGATTCCCCAAATTTCCTACACATTCTCATGTATAATTCCATGTAAAAACCTTTTATTTAACTTTGAAGCATGAAGGAATTACTTACCTAGCATTGCATGGAGAAAATTCTCTCTTGAGACCCCTCAAAATTGCCCCACACCAATAGAAAATGGGAGATATGGCCAACAAATCTCGGTTTTAAAACATTCTGCCCAGGCCATACGTCGCACCTGCGATCCAACTGTCGCACCTGCGATTCCGCATGTGCGATCAATCTTCCGCACCTGCGATTTTCCTGAGCTCAAGCCAACTTCGCACCTGCGCTCATTGTCTGCATCTGTAGCTCCGCAGGTGCAAAAACTCCATCCCACCTGCGCTCCCTGCCAAACCTGCAAACTTTCGCACCTGCGGTGCCAAAGCCGCACCTGCGGCCCAAGCCTCGCAGGTGCGGTCACACCATATGACAACAACCACAACCTTCTTCAAACTACAAAACTTGATCCGTTAATCACCCGGAATCCACCCAAGGTCCCCCAGGACCTCGTCCAATTACACCAACCTATTCGAAAACATAATGCGGACTTGCTCGAGGCCTCAGATCACATCAACCAACGCTGAAATCACGTATCGCTCTAAAATTCAAACCTTAAGAACTTGAAATTTCAAACTTCCACATTCGATGCCGAAACCCATCAAATCACGTCCGATTGACCTCAAATTTTGCACACAAGTCATATTCGGCATTGTGGACCTGCTCCATCTTCAGGAATCGTATTCCGACCCTGATATCAAATATCCACTTCCAGTCGAATTTCTCAAAAACCTTCAAATTTCTATCTTTAGCCAAATGACCTCCGGACATCCGAATTCACTTCCGATCGCACTCCCAACTCCAGAATAACCATACGGAGCCATTCCCAAGCTCGGAATCCCAAACGGAAATCAATATCACTGAAATGTGCTTCAAGCCAAACTTAGGAAATTTATTCAAAAATGCTGACTTACACAATATACGCCGAAACGCTCCCCGGTTATCCAAAACCCGATCCGGACATACACCCGAGTTCAAAATCATCATATGAACCTGCATGAACCTTCAAATTCTGATTCGGAGGTCGCTTACTCAAAATTCCAATTTTAGTCAATTTCTCCAATTTAAGGCTTCTGAAATGAGAATTTTCTTTCCAAACCAACTCTAAACTTTCCGAAATTCAATTCCGACCACACCTACTAGTCATAATACCTGAAATGGAGCTGCTCATGACTTCAAATCACTGAACGATGCGCTAGAGCTCAAAACGACCGGCCGGGTCGTTACATTCTCCCCCACTTAAACAGATGTTCATCCTCGAACGTGCTAAGAACTGCTCTGGAGTTATCAGAAATCACTGTTTAACACCCCGAGCACCTGCCCGTTCTACCACACCCCAGTTGAGTACGTTAGCTTTATCAAATCTGAATATTTCTCCTTTTATCCATATAATAAGCTCAGAATCCAGTTCCAACACTTGAAATTTCTCTGCCAGGCCTAGTTCCAATATATAAACACCGTATCAACTACCACACGATATAACAGAACATGACAGTATACCTTTGCAGAATTAGCACCATGCACCACTGATGCAGGGCTAGAATTCAGGGTTTAACAAGTTATATTCCCCTAAAGCCAGGCTGACCCTGGCGTTAGTGGGGCCTTTGGCCTCTAACACCAGGCCTACCCTGGCTTTAAGGGGGCGTTTTGGCCCAAACGCCTGGGTCCCGAGGTCCGATCAATTCCGAGTTTTAAAGAATGTAAGTGTTTCCCGGTTGGAATAGAAGTCTCCTACACATTTAGGGTTTATCCCAATCGTATAAATAGACCCAAAAACATAACTTGAAGGGGGAGGAAGCCATTGAAGAGAAGTAAAACATCGATTTGTACAGCTTTTATTCATTACTTTGTAGTTTAATTATGCAAGTTATTTTGGATTTGATTCTTATGAACATGTTTAGCTAATTTCTTTAATCTAGGGTTTTGTGGAACCCGTTGGGGGATGAACTCATTGTGTTATTAATATAGTTCTGATTGGTTGATTAATCTGTATTTGTTCAACTACGTTCTTGTTGTAGTTAATTGAATGGCCATCAATTAGCGGTTCCTATTTATTATGTATCTACTTGAGAGAGAGTTCACATTTAGGTAGTTGTTTGAAAAACACTACTCCCAGAGTATAGACGAAAGTCATAACCGAGGTTTTAGAGGTTGGATTAGAGATAAGGATACCTCGGGTGCAATCTAAAGTGAATTATAATGCAATCTAGCTAGCGTAACTTGAGAGAGTGCGTCTAGTAAATTATCATAATTACTTGAGAGAGATTTATGGTAGATAGAGTGTTCATGATTGATAGAGACAACTAATCAAACTATAAGAAGTATCCGAGAAGGAAGTTCACCAATGGGGGAAACCATAACTTTAGACCTTTATTACAATTGTTTACACCTTATTGTATTTAATCTTTAATTTTAATATTTTCATTTAGTTGTAGTAGTTTAAACAACACAAAGTGATAGTTTAGTATTCTGACAGCTTGCTTGATACGTTAACTCCCTTTGGGATCGACTCTGGGCTTAATACCCCATATTATATTTGCAACTCCCGTTTAGTCTTTTATTAGACATTGTTGAGCGTGATCAAATTTTGGCGCCGTTACCGGGGAATTAACGGTATTATCAAGTGTAGCTGTAGGTGTACATATTACTAGGTTTCAAATTTGAATTTTTTTTTGTATTTGATTTTTATTTTCTTTATTTTAGTTGTATTTGTTAATTTGAAAAAAAAACATCGTATCATGGAATTATGAGAGTTTAGATGTTAGTAATTCTACTTTTGATCATCGTTATGCATATTATGAAGCAAACCACCCAGAGCAAATTTATCAAAATATTCCCGAGAGCGAGTTATGTGCACCAACTCAATCTTATGTGTGGAATGTGTGTGATATGTGTGGTGGTCAAGATGGTCACTTTCAGGGTTGTGCTTATATTTNTAGTGATGATGACCTGAAAAGGCTCGAGGATATGATGCAGTGCATTTTGGAACAACAGGAGGAGTTACAACTGCGGGTACAAAGGCAAGATGAAACTATTCGCAACTTGGAGGCTCAAACGAGTCAACTAGTTGAAGTTTTTAATGCTGAATATGCCAATATTATGGATAGTAGCCAGGAGCAATGTACATTAGAGATGAAAATTGAGGTGCCAATGGAGGGGTCCAAAGTAGAAACGCAACACTCTAACCAACTAGAATTTGAGGATGCCGATGTTGAAGAAGTAATGCTAGAGTCAACCAGGGACTTTGAGGATTCAAATTTAATCGACTCTAGTGTGATTAATGTTGAGGATGTTGAAAGTCCTGAAGTTCATGTGTTTGAGCGCATTGGTCCTCACTCCAAACATTTTTCCACATTGTGCTTGGATGATGATATGGAAATAGAGTCATCCGAGCCAATTGAGGAGTCAAGGAATGAGGAACAAGATGCCTACATTCTGAAAATTTTCTTGCCAGAAAGACAGGACTACATACCTCATCTAAACGCCAAGAAGTGTAAAATAGTACAATGGTTGCTTGGGCCAATTAGATTTGTTCCACCACCCTTGGAGCGTAACCAAAAATTTGATGCCAAATTGGGGGCTCAATTTATAAGTTCGAAGTGGAGGCAGAAAGTGATTCGCGTCATGTCGCGACGTTAAATCAAGCGCTTGTTGGGAGGCAACCCAACTTTACTGCTTTCTTTTATTTTATTTTTTCTAATTGTATTATTTTCGTAGTGTCAATTTTTTTTTTGGATTTTTAGGAGCATGGAACACAAAGTCACTGGTAGGATGCAACAACAAACCAGATGGTTGGAACTAAATGTGAGGTACCCGCATGAAGGACTAGGAGAAGTCTGGGAGAAGTCTGAGTACCTCATGAGATGCTAGTGCTTCGGCCTTTGGCCTACCATGGATTTTTTATTTTTTTACCCATTGCGCATTAGGGACAATGCACAATTTTAAGTGTGGGGTGAGGAGATTTTCTGGTGACTTTCTATGCGATATTAGTTATGTTAGATTAATGGGATAATTTATCTTTTTACAAAAATAAAAAAAAAATATAAAAATTAAGTTTTTCCCGACGATGGATCTATTAGACAATTTTCTTGAGGGAAGTAAGTCTAAAGAAAATACAAAAAAGATTTTTGTTTTAGGTAGTGTAGTAATTCCCCCTTGGTTTTTCTTTGGACCACGGTT